>OY744483.1:288727050-288934861 GCA_963556165.1 Tipula helvola
GAGCCAATCTATCGCATTTTTTATCAACTATGACAGGTTTCAAAACCTATTTTTAGAGGTAAGAATCATTTAAATCGGAGCACTATAACATGCATAAAATGCAGATTTTAGATTTGGTAGCACTGATTTTCGTAAAAACCCTGGCAATTTTCTTTAAAATTGAATTTTCTATGAAATTGGTTAAACTGATCGAGCCATTCTAACGCCTTTTTTATCAACTATGGCAGGTTTCAAAACCTATTTTTAGAGGTAAGAATCATTTAAATCGGAGCACTATAACATGCATAAAATGCAGATATTAGATTTGGTAGTACTGATTTTCGTAAAAACCCTGGCAATTTCTTTGAAAATTTAATTTTCTATGAAATTGGTTAAACTGATCGAGCCATTCTATCGCCTTTTTTATCAACTATAGCAGGTTTCAAAACCTATTTTTAGAGGTAAGAATCATTAAAATCGGAGCACTATAACATGCATAAAATGCAGATATTAGATTTGGTAGTACTGATTTTCGTAAAAACCCTGGTAATTTTCTTTGAAAACCGAATTTTCTATGAAATTGGTCAAACTGATCGAGCCATTCTAACGCCTTTTTTATCAACTATGGCAGGTTTCAAAACCTATTTTTAGAGGTAAGAATCATTTAAATCGGAGCACTATAACATGCATAAAATGCAGATATTAGATTTGGTAGTACTGATTTCGTAAAAACCCTGGTAATTTTCTTTGAAAACCGAATTTTCTATGAAATTGGTCAAACTGATCGAGCCATTCTAACGCCTTTTTTATCAACTATGACAGGTTTCAAAACCTATTTTTAGAGGTAAGAATCATTTAAATCGGAGCACTATAACATGCATAAAATGCAGATATTAGATTTGGTAGTACTGATTTTCGTAAAAACCCTGGCAATTTTCTTTGAAAACCGAATTTTCTATGAAATTGGTCAAACTGATCGAGCCATTCTAGCGCCTTTTTTATCAACTATGACAGGTTTCAAAACCTATTTTTAGAGGTAAGAATCATTTAAATCGGAGCACTATAACATGCATAAAATGCAGGTATTAGATTTGGTAGTACTGATTTTCGTAAAAACCCTGGCAATTTTCTTTGAAAACCGAATTTTCTATGAAATTGGTCAAACTGATCGAGCCATTCTAACGCCTTTTTTATCAACTATGACAAGTTTCAAAACCTATTTTTAGAGGTAAGAATCATTTAATTCGGAGCACTATAACATGCATAAAATGCAGATATTAAATTTGCTACCAAATCTAATATCTGCATTTTATGCATGTTATAGTGCTCCGAATTAAATGATTCTTGCCTCTAAAAATAGGTTTTGAAACCTGCCATAGTTTATAAAAAAGGCGTTAGAATGGCTCGATCAGTTTAACCAATTTCATAGAAAATTCGGTTTTCAAAGAAAATTGCCAGGGTTTTTACGAAAATCAGTACTACCAAATTTAATATCTGCATTTTATGCATGTTATAGTGCTCCGATTTAAATGATTCTTACCTCTAAAAATAGGTTTTGAAACCTGCCATAGTTGATAAAAAAGGCGTTAGAATGGCTCGATCAGTTTAACCAATTTCATAGAAAATTCAGTTTTCAAAGAAAATTGCCAGGGTTTTACGAAAATCAGTACTACCAAATCTAATATCTGCATTTTATGCATGTTATAGTGCTCCGATTTAAATGATTCTTGCCTCTAAAAATAGGTTTTGAAACCTGCCATAGTTGATAAAAAAGGCGTTAGAATGGCTCGATCAGTTTAACCAATTTCATAGAAAATTCGGTTTTCAAAGAAAATTGCCAGGGTTTTTACGAAAATCAGTACTACCAAATTTAATATCTGCATTTTATGCATGTTATAGTGCTCCGATTTAAATGATTCTTACCTCTAAAAATAGGTTTTGAAACCTGCCATAGTTGATAAAAAAGGCGTTAGAATGGCTCGATCAGTTTAACCAATTTCATAGAAAATTCAGTTTTCAAAGAAAATTGCCAGGGTTTTTACGAAAATCAGTACTACCAAATCTAATATCTGCATTTTATGCATGTTATAGTGCTCCGATTTAAATGATTCTTACCTCTAAAAATAGGTTTTGAAACCTGCCATAGTTGATAAAAAAGGCGTTAGAATGGCTCGATCAGTTTGACCAATTTCATAGAAAATTCAATTTTCAAAGAAAATTGCCAGGGTTTTTACGAAAATCAGTGCTACCAAATCTAATATCTGTATTTTATGCATGTTATAGTGCTCCGATTTAAATGATTCTTACCTCTAAAAATAGGTTTTGAAACCTGTCATAGTTGATAAAAAAGGCGTTAGAATGGCTCGATCAGTTTGGCCAATTTCATAGAAAATTCGGTTTTCAAAGAAAATTACCAGGGTTTTTACGAAAATCAGTACTACCAAATTTAATATCTGCATTTTATGCATGTTATAGTGCTCCGATTTAAATGATTCTTGCCTCTAAAAATAGGTTTTGAAACCTGCCATAGTTGATAAAAAAGGCGTTAGAATGGCTCGATCAGTTTAACCAATTTCATAGAAAATTCAGTTTTCAAAGAAAATTGCCAGGGTTTTTACGAAAATCAGTACTACCAAATCTAATATCTGCATTTTATGCATGTTATAGTGCTCCGAATTAAATGATTCTTACCTCTAAAAATAGGTTTTGAAACCTGCCATAGTTGATAAAAAAGGCGTTAGAATGGCTCGATCAGTTTAACCAATTTCATAGAAAATTCAGTTTTCAAAGAAAATTGCCAGGGTTTTTACGAAAATCAGTACTACCAAATCTAATATCTGCATTTTATGCATGTTATAGTGCTCCGAATTAAATGATTCTTGCCTCTAAAAATAGGTTTTGAAACCTGCCATAGTTGATAAAAAAGGCGTTAGAATGGCTCGATCAGTTTGACCAATTTCATAGAAAATTCAATTTTCAAAGAAAATTGCCAGGGTTTTTACGAAAATCAGTGCTACCAAATCTAATATCTGCATTTTATGCATGTTATAGTGCTCCGATTTAAATGATTCTTACCTCTAAAAATAGGTTTTGAAACCTGTCATAGTTGATAAAAAAGGCGTTAGAATGGCTCGATCAGTTTGGCCAATTTCATAGAAAATTCGGTTTTCAAAGAAAATTACCAGGGTTTTTACGAAAATCAGTACTACCAAATTTAATATCTGCATTTTATGCATGTTATAGTGCTCCGAATTAAATGATTCTTGCCTCTAAAAATAGGTTTTGAAACCTGCCATAGTTGATAAAAAAGGCGTTAGAATGGCTCGATCAGTTTAACCAATTTCATAGAAAATTCAGTTTTCAAAGAAAATTGCCAGGGTTTTTACGAAAATCAGTACTACCAAATCTAATATCTGCATTTTATGCATGTTATAGTGCTCCGAAATTAATGATTCTTGCCTCTAAAAATAGGTTTTGAAACCTGCCATAGTTGATAAAAAAGGCGTTAGAATGGCTCGATCAGTTTAACCAATTTCATAGAAAATTCAGTTTTCAAAGAAAATCAGTACTACCAAATCTAATATCTGCATTTTATGCATGTTATAGTGCTCCGATTTAAATGATTCTTACCTCTAAAAATAGGTTTTGAAACCTGCCATAGTTGATAAAAAAGGCGTTAGAATGGCTCGATCAGTTTAACCAATTTCATAGAAAATTCGGTTTTCAAAGAAAATTGCCAGGGTTTTTACGAAAATCAGTACTACCAAATTTAATATCTGCATTTTATGCATGTTATAGTGCTCCGATTTAAATGATTCGTACCTCTAAAAATAGGTTTTGAAACCTGCCATAGTTGATAAAAAAGGTGATAGAATGGCTCGATCAGTTTAACCAATTTCATAGAAAATTCAGTTTTCAAAGAAAATTGCCAGGGTTTTTACGAAAATCAGTACTACCAAATCTAATATCTGCATTTTATGCATGTTATAGTGCTCCGAAATTAATGATTCTTGCCTCTAAAAATAGGTTTTGAAACCTGCCATAGTTGATAAAAAAGGCGTTAGAATGGCTCGATCAGTTTAACCAATTTCATAGAAAATTCAGTTTTCAAAGAAAATTGCCAGGGTTTTTACGAAAATCAGTACTACCAAATCTAATATCTGCATTTTATGCATGTTATAGTGCTCCGAATTAAATGATTCTTGCCTCTAAAAATAGGTTTTGAAACCTGCCATAGTTGATAAAAAAGGCGTTAGAATGGCTCGATCAGTTTAACCAATTTCATAGAAAATTCAGTTTTCAAAGAAAATTGCCAGGGTTTTTACGAAAATCAGTACTACCAAATCTAATATCTGCATTTTATGCATGTTATAGTGCTCCGAAATTAATGATTCTTGCCTCTAAAAATAGGTTTTGAAACCTGCCATAGTTGATAAAAAAGGTGTTAGAATGGCTCGATCAGTTTAACCAATTTCATAGAAAATTCAGTTTTCAAAGAAAATTGCCAGGGTTTTTACGAAAATCAGTACTACCAAATCTAATATCTGCATTTTATGCATGTTATAGTGCTCCGAATTAAATGATTCTTGCCTCTAAAAATAGGTTTTGAAACCTGCCATAGTTGATAAAAAAGGCGTTAGAATGGCTCGATCAGTTTAACCAATTTCATAGAAAATTCAGTTTTCAAAGAAAATTGCCAGGGTTTTTACGAAAATCAGTACTACCAAATCTAATATCTGCATTTTATGCATGTTATAGTGCTCCGAATTAAATGATTCTTGCCTCTAAAAATAGGTTTTGAAACCTGCCATAGTTGATAAAAAAGGTGATAGAATGGCTCGATCAGTTTAACCAATTTCATAGAAAATTCAGTTTTCAAAGAAAATTGCCAGGGTTTTTACGAAAATCAGTACTGCCAAATCTAATATCTGCATTTTATGCATGTTATAGTGCTCCGATTTAAATGATTCTTACCTCTAAAAATAGGTTTTGAAACCTGTCATAGTTGATAAAATAGGCGTTAGCATTTAACAAGCAGAGCACTATGACATGCGTTCTCTCGCTACTTTTCTCCCAATCATTGTAAATCGCTATTACTTCGGTCTAAGATCCTTTTGAAAAATAACGAAACACTTCTTTGGTGTAAAACAACTTTTCCCGACATTTTGAAAGTCCATGAATCTGAAAAAGTAAAAAAAAAATGTCCGTTCGTTTGTCTGGATGTCTGAACGTCTGAATGTCTGTACCCATGGTATCTCGAGAACGGCTTGTCTTATTTGGCATTTTTTCGCAAATCTGTTTCTATATGGTCAAGGCAGAGATTTGAAAAGTTTTGAAGACAGAATGTCAAGAGGGTGGGGTACCTGCCATACGAATTGACCCAAAATATCTGGGGACCTATCCCCGAATACATAATTGTCTATTGACAATTATGCTAATTTTACAAAAATGCTAAACAATTTTACGTGAAAATGTTATTCTCGTACACAAGTGTAAATTGTATTTGTTAACTAGAAAATTGTAGTAGATTCCTTTAAAACTGCCACATTCGAAACAATAGTTCAGTTATGAGTGCATAACATTCGAAAAAGCGATATATGTAAATGCCTTATTGTGGTTTCGACAGTAACTTTATTGTGTAAAATTATAAACCACTTTGGTGTTACAGGATACGAAATTCACAATTTTGGCCCCTAAGGTTAAGTTAGGGCCCAATTTGTGGGCTGAGTTGAAGTTGAGTTGGAGTTGGATTAGGATGTAGTTAACCAATTTTTTATATATGCTGGTTTGAGGATTGAGTTTGGCTTAGAGTTTTCAGTTAAGTTGAGGGTTGAATTGAGTTCCGATTGCGGGTTGAATTAGGGTTGAGTTGGGGTTGGATTAGAGCTTATTGCGCAGTTAAACTGACGATTTGTGATTTTTTTAAAAAATTTATTGGGTTTCTAAAACTTATCCGATTTTAATGAAATTCAGTATTTCCAATGGAAATGGGATTCGCAAATTATTGTTGGATGAAGTTCTGGAATATGGCCAATTACGATGGAATTTGCCTATTTCACAATCGACTATTATGAAATTTGACATGCACGTTGGAATTGGCCTTCTAATATGTTTTTTCGATGAAGTTCTTGAAATTGGCCAAGTATGATGGAACTTGCCCATTGCTCAACCGATTATGACGAAATTCGACAAAAGTGTTGGAAAATGGGATTCTAAAATGTTTTTTGAAGAAGTTTTGGAATGTGGCCAAGTATGATGTGCCTATTTGTGAACCGATTATTATGAAATTTGATACGTTTGTTGAAAATGGGATTCTAAAATGATTTTTGCAAGAAATTTTGTAATATAGCTAATAGAGGTGGAATTTGGCTACTTGTTAACCGGTTTTAGTGAAATATGGTATCCGCGATGAAAATGGGATTCTAAAGTAATTTTCGTATACAATTCTGGAATATGGCCAAGTATGATGAAACTTCCCTATTTCTTAAACGATTTGGAGGAAGCTCGACAAATGGGTTGGAAAATGCATTCTTAGATGATTTTAAAATTAAATTCTGGAATATGGGCAACTAGGATATACCTTAGCTATTTTTAAACGATTATTGATGTTTCCAACTAATAGAAGGAAATGTGACACAAAATTTTTTTTTGAATGGGGTTTTGAGGAATATGTCAATATGACTTTTAAATTGCTCTCTGATGATGTTTCTGTAAATCATGCAGCTATTGAAATTTCTTTGAGGCAGCGTAAATACCTATTTTAATTGCTTAACGATCGAGATTATCTTCGAAATAATATTCAAGTTCGCTTAGAAACTTTTCTCGCCAATCTTACGCTTTAAACGTTGGGGTATGTTTGCTGAGTATTAACTGGAATAGCTGTTAGTTTGGCCATGCTTTAAAAAATGAAGTGTGTGAAGAATTAAAACTACTAACAGTAGTGCATAGTCTCGTAATTAGCAGTATCATTTTAGAATCATCTTTCCATCGCAAATCTTGAATTTCATCATAATCGATTAAGGAATAGCCAACTTTTATCCTAATTGGCCATTGTATTGGCACCTGTATATGTGCAAGAAATTTAAACAAATTCACACACCTTGACCAATTTGAATCAAATTTTACAAAAATGTTGTTTTGGTGGTTGAATTTAAGACGGACTTTAGAGATTCAGTTTGGGATTGATTTGCGAGTAGACTTAATTTTGAAGACCGAAGTTCTGATCACCTTATAAGGTTTCAGCCCTTTATATTTTTGTAGTTTATAATTTTAATTTTAATTTATGTGGAGATTAATTATTTTCATTTAAAATAAATTAACCCCTGCCGGTTCCTTATGCAAAAATTGACTTCAGAAATGCTCCGATCGGATGAGCCATTCTCTTGCTACAGTGGTTCAAAAATTTAAACCGCTCGAAATTAGAGGTGGCGCAGCGCCCACGACCCGGAGCTAAATTTCTTGTCACTCACGCTCTGAACATTCGGTGTAAGTCGTTATCACGTTTACGAAGCTCACCACCCTGTGTACAAAAGCTTATTAGGGTATAAGTATAATACAATATTAACATAAAATGATTAAATTCTAAGTATATACAAATTAATTGTAACTAATTACGTTCCGAATATAAATTATTTCTTTTACAAAACAATTATATCGCATTAATTATTTTACTGAACACGAAAAAAAAATTATAATTAATTAATTATTAATTAAAGAAAATAAAAAACAAAATATTAAATGCATTTACGGTGGTATTCTATATTCACACGTTCTAAAAAAATTATATTTTTTTATTGTTTTTAATTAGAACCATTTTCTAGTTTTTGTATAGGTAGATAGTTTATTAAGTAGAATTTTTAATTACTATTTTGTAGTTCTAACTAAATACAACTCAATTGATTTAGATAAAATATGATAATTATTTCGGAATTTGTTGCGTTTTAAATACACGTAATCGTGGTAAAATTAAATTTATTCCCGCGTGCACAATCGAATAAAATTCTATTATCTACAGTAGTGAAAGAATTAGAACAATTTATAATAAGTTTGCGTTTGTATAGGTGGGATAACGTTAAACTGTGGTTGGTGTAGGTAATACTAAATAAAATCTTCTAGCGCCATGCCACAATCTAAGTTTGCCATTTATTCCAAAAAAAAATAAAAATTAGAAAAGTTGCCTATATCACCCATTGTTAGTCATTATTATAGTTTATATCTGTGTACTAGTATACGTATATAATTAATAACAATTAAAAGAATTTTATGCATAAATAGTAACCTGGAATACTTTACTATGTGGGAATTGTGACCAAAGTTCGATTGAAATAAATTTAAAATACTTGACAACCACCATATGTGTGTACTCGTTACATACAATGTACATACCGATAAAAAAATTATTAAATTAAATTCAATCCATTACTTTATATTAATATAATTAATGTTTTTGTTTTTTTTGTTTTTATAAAATTTTAAAACAACAATAATAAAATAGTTTTATGGACATATCAAATATATAAGACAGCCATTATATGGTTTCCACCATATACATTTATTCACTTAACTTTTTGTTTCTTCTTATTTGTTCAATTTATAAAAACAATAATTTATAAATGCGCGAGACTATAATAAGAAATAATTGTTTATTATTGTTGGAAATTATTAAAAATTATATTTGCATGCGTCGTCGATGTGTTATGCGAAATAATATTTGATTCAACTTGATATCGAATATACATAATACGATGTAAGTCAAAATCAAAATTTTTCACTTGATATCACATAAATGAGACATGAGAAGCCCCTTCGACTTTCTAATTTAGATTATATTGACTTGAGTACAAACTTAACACCATTAAGTTTCCCCCCTTTAAAATTTTTGAATGAGTTTTTTTTTGTAATTTGATATGAGATATTTAATAAATTGATATTGCTGGTTTATTATTTTTCGAACGTAACACAGTTGGTTAATATTTTAGAAGAATATTTAGATTTGGTTTGTTTTTTGCAATTTGGTGCAATATTTGGAACCATTTGCAAGCATTTTTTTTTACTAAGGTACTAAAAATGTTCTAATGAAATAGGAAATGAAGTGTTACTCGAAAACAATGTCCACTGGTTGAACAGTTAGATAAGCTTACGGCCAAAATAATCCAAAAGTTATCATAAATAGGTCACCAAGCTAGACTTACAACCAATTTGAAGATGAAACTATTAGAGCAAAATAAACCGCTGGTCCTGTCGTTTCGAGCAGTCTTGAGAAACAGAATTAAAAATGTGCTGCAGGCGTAATTTTATGAATAAGAGAAAGGTACTTTAAACAATTTGAGCTATGTATTCCTTCAGGTGTCACCTATTTCTATGTTACTCTCTTGGGACTTGTTAGATACTCGTTCGCTTTTCCAATTAATTTCAAACAAAATAAAACACTTGTAATTAAACTCGAGTCGTTTAATCAATTATACGATTCATCAATTTTTTATTTTGACATGAATCCCAATCGAGCGAATCTCGACCACAAAAGTTTCGTAAATATTCGGCAAGAGTTTTATGTGATCGTTCAAGGGATCCATTGCTTTGCGGATGATATGCGATTGTATGCAATTTTTTAATTTTGAGTAGTCTGCATATTTGTTTGAACATGCTGCTCAAAAAGTTTGATCCTTGGTCGGATAGCATAGAATATAAGGAGTAACGAAAATGCAAATAAGATGTTCAACAAATATTTTTGCAACAGTTGCCGCTTCTTGATCAGGTATTGGGATTGCTGTAAATTTCGTCAGATCATTTTGCAGCGTCAATATATATTTGTTGTTTCTGTAACTTGATGGAAATTGACCGACGATGTCTAAAAAAACTTTTTGAAAAGGTTTCCTTGAAGTTGTCGTTAAGACCATTGGCATTTTTGTAATTTTGCGGGATTTATTTCGAGCACAATCTTTACAGTTTTTGATATATTTCTCTACGGTACGATACATGTTCGGAAAATAATACATAGAACGGAGACGTTTGTATGTCCTATAGATAGGACTTTGATGCCCTCCCAATGGACTAGTATGGAATTCGGTAATCACATCCTGTATTATTTCCGGATCGCATAAATTTATAATTTTGTCTTGAATATTGAATTGGTTTCCAATTTGAGAATTTGTATTTTAGATATTAGATTGATTTTGAGGTTGTGAATTTGAACTTTTGAATTTTGGATTGATTTTGAATGTTAGATTGATTGAACAATTTCGATTCTGCTTAAGGCATCTGCGTTGGTATTCTCCTTCCCATGTTTATACATTATCTCATAATCGTACTCATCTAAACGTATTTTCCATCTCATAAGCCTCGATGATGGATTACTGATTTTGCACAGCCATACAAGGAGTTTGTGATGAGTGAATATGGAAAATTTCCTTCCATAAATGTATGGTCGGAAATGATCGACAGACCAAACAACGGTTAAAACCTCTTTCTCTATGGGTGCATATTTCTTTTCAGCACAATTCAACATTCTGCTGGTAAAATCCACTGGTAGATCATTCGATTAATTCGATTGAGATAGGACAGCTCCAATAGCTAAATCGTAAATTTTTTCGACAAATCCGGATATTGTAATATTGGAGGTTTTATAAGACAGGATGTCAGTTTGCGAAAGGATTCGCCAAAGAACTCACTCCAAACAATTGGTTCGTTCTTTTTTAGTAAGTTGGTTAATGGTTAGGCAATGGATAAAAACTGCGATATATGTAATACGGCGCGGCGGTAATTTCCAGCTAAACCTAAAAATGATTTAACTGCTTTAGCGTTATATGGAACTGTTTATTTGGGTCAGGCTTAATACCTTCTCTAGTAATGATGTGCCCAAGATAAACTATCTCCTTAAGTAAGAACTTGAATGCGAGGCTAAATTTGACTATTTATTTATCGGCTTTATATTTATCGGAGGTGTATTAGGAAAAATTGGGATTTTGTGAAAAATGGTTCTAGTCGTAGCTAATTTATCTCCTTATAAATGAAATATAACATTATATTCTCTACAAATTTGTAATATTGGGGATTGCTTCTCATCATTAAGGTGATTTATGTAAGTCGAAGACATCTTGGAGATTTGAAAGTTTTTTTTCTATTTCGTTTGACCAACAGTTAATTTGACACAATGTAAAATTTTGTAAGGGTTCAGTGGAAAGTTCGATATTGTTGATTTCTATTGGTGTTTCATTTATGTTGATAACACTTATATTGACTTTATTATTTTGCGGTTGAATTAATGAATTTCCAACAAAAACTCCGGGTATGGTTTCTTTTGAAAAACAAACGTATTCATTTCCATTAGTGCCATCGAAATTCATTGAAATAAATTGCTTTGATCTCGGGGCAATAACAATTTTTTCAATGATGGGATATAAATCAAGCACGATTACTTCAGATTTATTGGGAATTTCTAAAATATTTTTTGAAAAATTAATGGAGCATTGATTATTATGGAGAAAATCTTTTCCGAGAATTCCGGCTCCCAAATATGTAATGTTATGATGTAAGATATTTGAGTTAGGTAAATAAATTGTTCCCTCACAAGCTGCTATTGTACTAATGAGTTCGGTTGTGATCCCTGTCATATAACACTTAATATTTGCGTAACATAAACTATCATCACTAAGAAAGCTCATTTTAACTAGGCTAGTATCTGCTCTAGTGCCTAGACAATTTTTTTCTGACGAATTATTTAAAATATTCAGATTTAGATACACAAATGTATTTCTTTTCATATGCGTTACTAGCTAAAAACACAGATACTTCTTGATTATTTGGTAATAGACTATTTGAATTTGTTATACTTTTACCAGGATCTTGTACATTTGAAGAAATAGGATTGCCTTGAATAGTATTTAAAATTGTAGATTTGAATTTACTACACGGAAAAAACTAGCGTTGTTACAACGAAGAAAACGGATTTTTAATTGAAGAAAATGTACTTTTCTTCATTTGAAAGCTAATTTTCTTATTTCTGACAAGTTTTTCTTCATGTAAGATTTGTGTTTCTTGAAATAATAAAAAAATTCTTGAGCTAACATTTATTGCTTAATTGTAATCTGAGATTTAGTTTCTTGTATCTATAACTGCTCAAAATTTTTGATTGAAGAAAAAAAAACAACGAATGGAGAAAAATATGAATATTTTGTTCCCAAATTTTTCTTGTAACTAGAAATTGACTCTTTTCTCAAACTACATATATTGTCCAATTTTCTTGGATTTGCTTATTTTAAAAATTAAAAATTTTCTTGATCAACACAAAAGCAATTTCTTGTTTCAAGAAACTATTGAAATGTTAATGATAAGATTGAATTTTTCTTAAACCTAGTGCTTGAAATAATCCATTTAAAAAATTTAATATATTGAAATAAATAAATGAATTTCGTAAAATCATTTTTATTTTTTTATTCAAATTTAATTATTTATGGTTTGCAGACATTTGTGGAGAGTATGCAATGAGAGATTAGGGCATTTTGTACGCATTCTTCTTCGTTCTTTTTTATAGCTGAATTAATTAGGTTACAATACACACCTAAGTTGGATGTCTCGAAATTTTATTTAGATTATTTTTAATTAGGAAAAGTTTACTCTCTCTTCGAAACAACCAATTTTTTTATGTTATTCTTGAACTAAGAAAAAAATCTTCAATTGAAGAAACTATTCCTTAATAAATTCTCTTACCAAGAAAACTATCATTTTACGGCTCTCAGGACAAGAAAATATTTTCTTCTCTTAAACGATCTTATTTAAAAATCGCATTTTTCATTTGAACAAAAGTTTCTTAATCTGAGAAAATATTTTTAATTCAAGAAATTATTTCATAATATGAAAAGCTTGTTTCTCATATCAATAGAATAAAGTATTTCAACTAAGTAAGCCTTTCTTGAGACGAGAAAATTATCGTTAAATTGTTATAATTGTACGTATATAAATACCATTATATAATGGATGTTCGTACCGACAAAACAGCGAGAAACATAAAAAAGTTTTGTGATTTTGAAAGTAAGATTTTGTGAAAATTTTCTTTTGTTAAAAGTGAACAAACTTTGATTTTTTAAACGGTTGTGTTTCTACTTCAAAATGGTGTAAGATGACAAAAGAAAACGGATTTCTGGAACTAGAGACATTTAAAAATGTTTTTAATATTTTCTCTCGCCTTGCTCGATATTCAAAGGTCTTAGAGATTGAAAACATATGTAAGTATTTCTCTTATTAAATACAATATAAATAAATACTTTAAAAAAATTATGTTTCCTTTATTTTACAGAATAAAGAAACTGCTAAAAATTATTGGCATACTAAACACTACTAACAATTTTTTCTTATTAGTACAAAGTTTTTGAATAGTCAAGTAATTATGTTGGAACAGAAGAAAGGCATATATGAATTTATTATATGTAAAGACAACATACATTTAAATCATTTGGTTTACACTTCCAAATGGAATTAAAATATTTAAACTAAATTTATTATCTATTTAAAATCTACAATTTTTTTTCATATACTGATACTTTTTGTAATAATGATTGATAATTAGATTCTTAGTTAAAAAACAAAAATTGAATCAAATTATCAAATTTATCAAATTTAAAAATTATCAAATTTGTATTTAAATATTTTCTGTATCTGATGGTGAAATAAAAAAACACAAAAATAAATAAATTAAAATGATATGAATTGTATTATTTTATAACCAACCATTTCACAAATTGAAGAAATATTTCTGAAACCAAGAAATATTGCGTAACCACACCTGAAGAAATATTGCTTTGTCACAAGAAAAGCGTTTCTCTAGTCAAGAATATTCAAGTTCCCTGGAAAAAGAAAACCGATGCATACAAGAAAACGCAAACAATGTTCTCTACTCAAGAAAATATGTGTTTTCCAGCAAGAAAATATCTGTTTATTTACAGAAAATGCTACTTAAATAAAGAAACGAGATTTCTCACCATAAAAATTTCTAGTTTTCAATCAAAAGAAGCGGTTTCTACCAGAGACGGATAACGTTATATAACGTTACTCGACGAACGTTGAAAAACGCTAAAATTACGAAGTTTTCCACAAAAACGGAACGAAATCCATTACGTTATGTTAGAACATAACCGTAACCGATAACTTTATAAAATATAGAAATAACCAAATAAAATAACGTTATAAAAAAATATTTTTGTTTTCTATTTTTTTATTTTAAACCAAAAATTAAACTTTCCTTCTATCTTTATTGTTGTTCGGATATATCAACCTGACCACCACAAGAATAAGATGTACAGAAGATGTAGATAACAGCTAATGTTGAAAAAAAAGTAATTTCGGTGACAGCAAATTATAATACGTAGGTATAATCAAAACCAACACAAATGTTTATACAAGCCATTCAGTACAAAAAACACTTAAACCATAAGTATAGGTCTAGGTAAAATTTTTTTTTTTGCCTATAACGTTAAACATTTTATTTAATGTTAAATAACGTTATTTACCGGTATTTAACGTTATGTAACTTAACGTCTAAAATGATTTAAGGTTAAATAACGTTATAACGTTTTAAAATAATTTTGGAATAATTTTTTCATTAACGTAACGAAATCGTAGGGTTTTCTGACCCCTGGTTTCTACAATCAAACCGATTTTGTTAAACTTAAGAAATAAGAATTAACCATGAAGAAAAACCATATTCTATATTATGTAATCACGTTTTCTTGTATCAAGAAATTAGTTTTCTCATATCAAACAAATAAAGATTATTTTAATATTTTAGCAGAATTTCAAATTGAGAAACGTAAAGTTTGTGGTGAGAAAATTTTCGTTTAGCTGAAAAATGATGTACAAATTTTCTTGAACTAATCCGTTTTTTCTTCATATTAGAAATTAATTTTTCCGTGTAGAATTATGAGTATTTAATGAAATTGCTGGATGAATTTGAACAGTAGATTGTGAAATTTTATATGTATCAAGTTTATGCAAGCACTCTACTCGATATTGCTGACTCGAACCGGAGTGCTGGTTGGTTGTTCGAGTTTCGGCGAGTTTTTTTATGTAGATGGCTGTACATGGTAAGTATTTTGGTTGATTGTTGAAATTTTAGCATCCTTGAATCGTTTCTTACAACATTCGCTTATGTGATGACCTTTGAATTTACAGTAAGCACAAACGACTACCGGTGATTTATAAGATGAATTAAAATTGAAATTCGTTTTTGATAAAGCTTGAATTTGACCTCTATTGTTTGAATTGGAATATGATTTTTGTTTTAAACAATTATTATTGTTTTGTTGTCAACCGAGTGTCCGGTTTTATTACAAAACTCAAAAGATAAATATGCCCTAGAAGTGTAAGTATTTTTTCTTGCTTTTTGTTGTGAGTTAGGTCTAAATTTTACATTTAATTCTTCTTCGAATGCTTTCGCTACTGAATCGATTAACTCTTCAAACAGACACGCTTTTACTAGAAGTTTCATCGGTTCCTGTAAGCCTTCTTGGAATGCCTTAGTATTTAAACTTTTAATTACTGGGGCGGCTTCAACGCCTTCACTAGCTATGCAAACATTATTGAGCAGTGATACTATTTTTTCCACTCTTTTAGAATATTCACGCACACTTTCACTTTTTGTTTGATGTACATTTACAAGATCTGTTTGTAGTTGTTGTATGGATCGTTTGCGTTTCTCACTGAATTCCGTTGAAATATCGTTTCTTAGTATTCCCCAGTCATCATAAGTTTTGTATTTTATTATGTTGTATGCCTTTCCCGTTAGTCTTGTGTGTAATAGGGCTACAAATTTAGTTTTATCTTTTAATGGTAAAAATATTAAATCACAATAATTTAGAAAACGATGGAGTTCTGTAAGATCTCCACTAAATTCAGAAATAATTTTTAAAGCCAAATCTAAATTAAGTGACATTGCCGTTCAATTTTTTTTGTTATCGAATAAAATGACCGTAGTATAAAATATCTTCTACTGATCTAGATCTTACCGTAAAATGGGGTGAACAGAAACACTTTTCAAGTTTACAAGCATGAATATGTACTGCTAAAAGGATATTTGTTTTTAATATATGAAATATCTCGAAATATGGGTCTTGGTGTACTTTTTCCTTTTCAAATTACTTTGATCTATTAGAAATGAATATGGCGAATTTTTTTTTTAAAAACCTCACTGTTTCTATTCACCTGCTATAGAGGTGAATAGAAACAGTCATTGAATTTCGGTTTCTTTTTATTCCTATATTCATTTATGAATTCTGGTGAAACAGCAGCCCGATTTCTTTTGGTATTTTGGCATAACCGCGGTGGTGAGATAATGCTTGCTTGTATCGTTTCAGAAACGAGCAGATAAATTCTTTACCGGGTAAGTTGTCCTTAAATTTTTCGACCTGTCCCTCTTGCCGGTTTAACAATTCTTAAATATTTATTGTAGCAATGGGATAACCCACTCTGAACAAATGATCAATCTGTCCACAAAGATTTTTTCTTCAGTTTCGTTTAAGCGGGTTTGTGCCCCCTGAGTTTGTATTGTATCACCTTTTTTAAATGGCGATATATCACGGAATGGTGTATACCGTATTTCTCCGATGATTTCCCTAATAATAATTTATTATTTTTAACATCTTCAACTGCTTGTTTCAATATCAGAGGATCATGCTTTTTATAATATTTTTGGCTTTTTGACTTGTATTGTATGGACATTTTAATACTCTGTAGCAATCAAAAACCGAAATATAAACTATAATAATTTAATATTTGGGAAATTTTATATTTTGAAGAAGACATAATTGAACAACTTACAAGAATTTTCTCTGATATTACATACTCCAAATATGGCTCAATTACATACAAAGTTCTTAAAGTATTTTTCGAACCAAACAATGTTGATTTATATTTACCAATATATTCTTTAAAACTGCGGGTGTTCAACCAAAAATTCCTATCACCAGCTTAAAAAATTAACGTTGCTTTTTTTTTATTATGTATTATGAAAAATTATCAAGTTAATTATTTTTTAAAGTTTTATTTCTATTCACCCCGCTTTTTCTATTTACCCCATTTTACGATATGTACTACTTGTATCTGGTGATATGCGTGTTCAGGTAATCCATAATGAGTTAGTCCGGTTACGCTGACTTATGACGATGGTTATTGATGATGATTTGATGGTGATGAGAATAATGACTTTTATTCATGATTTTTATTAATTTTTATTTTTTTTATTTTTGTTGATGATAAACAGATGATGATAGCAGCTGATATTTTATAGAAGTACCAGGGGACCGAGCCTAGCTCGGTGAAAAGAAAAACAGTTTTTTTTAATCTCTTTCGCAAAACAACTTTAGAGACATAAAAATCGAAGTTGCCGAGGTAACCGTAGTCGCTATCGCTATCAAGACTTATAGAAGTTTCATCAGGAGCGTTCAATGATTCTTTCCACACAACATTATGTGTGCAACGTTCATTTTTAGGTGGTAACAGAACTTTCAAACCATTTTGTCGTTTAACACGGGAAAATGCTACGTACAACATACCGTGATTAAAGATAGGTGTACGAAGGTCGACGCCAACAAATTCAAACGTTTGTCCTTGAGATTTATGCACGGTCATCGCAAACGTTGGTCGAAGCGGAAATTGATGTCGTTGTATTGTACATCCAAGTTGACCGATGGAGTCGAGCGTAACTCAAGGAATGTGTACTTCTTGTCCAGCTTTTTCCCCAGTAATTATTTTTGCTTTAACTACGTTGTTACATAATTCGGTAACAATCAGGCGTGTTCCATTGCATATACCCTCCGACATATATTTAGTATCGTATTTTCTTTAGTTTTAATACATGGGGTGGCAAATCAGCAATTTCAATCGAATTAATAAATTCTGGCGTGAATTCAATACCTCCTTCCTGTTTATCCTTCACAGTATGAAGATTTTTATACGATTTGTGTTCTCCTGGGAGACGATCGACGATCTCAGCATTAATATTACTACTTTACTTCTTTAGCGAGTTCTGTAGCTTTGACTGAACCAGGTTTAATGCAGGAAATTGAATCTGACGAAAGCGGAACTTTCAGACCAAATGTCTTGTATGTTGTTTGTTCAGCAGGCAATAGAGTTAATGCGATTCCAGTAAATGCCATACATTTTACTTTGCGATTTTGGCCACAAAGTAAGTGACGCAAGGTCTTATACACGAAGGTTTTACCGGAACTGCCTGGTCCATCTATGAAAAAACATTTTGTTTCAACATAGTTAAAGTCATTGGCTGCACGTAAAATATTGTCCACAATTTCAATCTGTTTTCCTTGTAGAAGCCGATACATGCGTTCTCCAGTATAGCAGCTGACTCATCAGAATATAGAACGTCCATGTTTTGGTCATCTTCATAATTGTCAGTGTCGTCCATACCATATCGTTGAACCCAGAAACGAAAATTTCGACCTTCTGTTGCTGTCGTATTTAACTTGAATGCAATAATACGATAACCACGTTTGATTGCACCAATCTCAGGTCTATTATATGTCGTGCTTGCAGAATAAAATCTTCAGCCAACTGTTTTTTGAACCTTTCCCAGAGACCTTTTGGATCTTCGGGACCGAAGGCATTTTGGACAGTGCTCATTGACAATAAGGAGCTCATCGAAACTTGTTGCGTCCTTCACATGAAGTACTCGCAAATGGAAGCATTCTGATTGAGCAACATAATTTACGTTGTGTATTCGACCAATGACCCGCAATCGACGGTTTCGCGGTTCCCATGTACTCGTTTTTCCAACCCATTTGAAATGTTCGGGCATTTGCCAATAGTAGTAGTAATTCTGGTTTGTTTGCATTTGGTTCAATGCCTGGTTATGTGGAAAATACGATTCTAACATTGAACCATTTTGTCCAATAGCTGCCAGATCTTCTTGGGCTTGGTCAATTTCTTGCATTCAATATTGACCACGTAAATGAATATGCAATTGTTGAACGATATGACTCTTTCTTTGAATTTCGTTGCCAAATAATTGCCAGCATGCTTCAGGTGATGTAATGCAGCGACCTTCCACATACATAGGTGTCTGCTTCATTATAAATCAAACTCCGTTGATTTTCGACAACATTTCATTGTAGATGTATTTATATAAATATTTTACCGGACCTATCCTGTCAACATATTCAACATTGATGTGACATTGGGAAGTTTTCAGCAAATAAGCATTATATGTGGCCACATGACGATTATCTCGTGTAACTCGGCGATTATCCTTATCTTTTCGATATACTGCAAGTTCATGTGAAAATGCTTCTCGATTATTTAGATGTTACTTCTTTGAATTGCATTGGAAAACCGAAGCGGCACTGCAATTTTCCACTTTTATTGACCATACATATAGCATCTGGATTTACCTCCACTCCGCACGGATTATGAATCATCCACTTTAACACTAATTCTCGCAATAAAGGGTCGTCGTTATTTGGAATTTCAGCTGAAATTAGATCAACAATTTCTTCTGGATTATGGATTCGATCTTCAGGATTCATTATCAACAGCAAATACATATGTGGTAGTCCACGTTTTTGAAATTCGAATGTATACACATATGCGGCCACCTTTCCAAATACATATCTGTTTTTTATCCAAATCGTGATGAAGAAATCTGGCGATCCAAGACGACGAACAATATCCATTGCATTTTCGAAATGTTCAGTATAGTAACGCGTTGATCCGGTGAATGATGATGGTAGTGTTATTTTTTCACCAACAACTGCATTCTGCTTCGCAGCTAAGTCGTTGATAAGTCGGGTAACACCTGCGTACTGATCGGCTAAAATAGTTTTTTGAGTAAATTTGATCCATTGGATGCGATCACGTTCAACTCGAATGAAAGTATCGACGAGATATTGTTGAAAAAGTCGTCCACCAAAATGTAAAGCGTTGAATACTGTTTGACGCAGGTCAAGTGTTAAATTAGTTTGCAAAGAAAGGCTTTTGGCGTGTTCAGGTCGAAAAGCTATAGGATACGATATTGCGCTAGTTCAAGTCGTGTTAAATATGGACGACTTGCATAAGGTATTCGAAGTGGCATACCCACGGTATATCCTGACGTTCCGGCTGGATAAAACAATAAAAGGTAGGTAAAGGGCTCCACACGGTGGGACACTTTGATCGGCATTAAGTGTAAGAACAACGCATACTTCATTACATGCCGTCTTCAACCCTTAAATGACACACTTAAGAATAATCACATAAATGCCACACTGTGGTTGAATTTGAAAAAAATTCATTGACATGTTTTTGGCCATAAATCCTGTGAAGCGAACTGATAAAATAAATGTTCGGGAATTGGTTGATATTGCGGATGAAGTGGTCAGAGGTTTGAAGGCGCTGGGTTCTATTGCCGAATCAAGGGACCTAATGAAACTAAAATGTTGTGGGCCCAGGTAATCAGCTGAAAATGATTTTCCTACGCTCGAAGATTTCTTCGATTTTCTTCAGCTACGAGCCAATTCTCTGGAATCTGTCAAGATAGATCCATTGACAAGCAAGCTTCAATCACCAAAGGCAAGGAGTTCTTGAAATTTACATGTGTTTACTCAGGCGATCTGTTCAGGGTGGAGGATCATTTGCTGATAAATTGCAACAAATTTAAAGGAATGACAGTTGCGCAACGCCGTGAGTGCATAAAGGCTAATAACCGATGCTTTAATTGCCTAAACTCGTCGCATATTTCGTATAATTGCAAAAGTAAAGGAATATGTTCCAAATGCCACAAAAAACGTCAAGCGTTTCTAAATATCGAACCTGACGAAGAAATCACTTGCCACTAAATCACAGTTGCCAATAAACCACAAGCTCCAGTTCCTGGTACATCTAGTTCGGCATGAATAGTAACTGAACCACATGCTAATAAAATACGCCAAGCTGAAAATGATCCTGTGTCTAATCCAATTAACATTGCGTTGCAGCCAACACAGAACGTTCAAACAGCGAATATTTTTGGAATCAATTCGCTTGGTGTATCAATTTTTGCTGCTTCCACGCTTTTACCTACAGCTTTGGTTAACGTTAAAACCAACACGGGTAGTTTGTTACGATGTCGAGTTCTTTTGGATTCAGGATCTGAGGCATCTTTTGTTACTGAAGCTTGCGCTCAGAAGTTGCAACTGCCAAGGGAAAATGCGCGTCTTATTATTACTGGGCTTAGACAACTTTGTACCAGCAGCACATCATGAGAAAGAATCACGGTGGCAATATCTTCAGTTTACTCAGACGAAAGCACTTTTGTTCAAGCATATGTGCTGCCTATTGTTACGTCTTACCCTACACTGAGGTAAAGACCGATCAGTGGCAACACCCAGACCATCTTCAACTAGCCGATCCTACTTTTAATATCTCTCAAGTCATAAGAGATGGAAAGGTCACAGGCGTTGGCAATCAACCAATAGCTCTAAACTCAATTTTTGGATGGATCATTGCTGATGGAAGTACCGAAGACAACATGCTGTACGTTCTTATCATACCACTATATGCTCTCAAATTGAAGCTGATATTGACCTGTCTCTGCGAAGGTTGTGGGAAATAAAGATTTGCCAGAGAAAAAGCATCTCACCGTTGACGATGAAGAATGTGAGCATTATTTCATTCAAACTACCACAAAGTCATTGAAAGCTTCACCCACGCTTCTTGGGAAGTCCTACACAATAGCGCTTCAAAGACTAAAGGCAATATAGAAAAGGGTGCGTGAAATCCAGTGTTTTATGAGCTGTATAAAAATTACATGGAAGAATTTCTAGCCTTAGGACACATGGAGGAAGCTGTAACCATAAATGAACCAAATACCTGTTTTCTTTTTCATCATGGTATCATGAAAGCGTCGAGTACAACAACCAAGTTAAGAGTGGTGATCGATGCCTCTGCTAAAACGAGCAGTGGATATTAACGCAACGATATTATGCTTATTGGGCCCATCGTACAAAATAGTTTGTATCAGATAGTCGTTAGATTCCGCAAACGTAAAGTGGTATTTACTGGGGATATAGAAAAGAAGTTTAGACAGATTCTGATTGCTCCAGAAGATCAAAAATACCAAATGATTTTATGGAGAAGCAACCCACTTGATCTAGTCAAAGCATTTAAATTGAGAACAGTAATCTTAGACAGTAAGCTAAGCGGATCAGAGATGATATTATGACTGGTGCGGATTCAATCGAAGAGGCAAAGATTCTAAGGACGAAAATTGCGCAACTTTTGTCTGAATCTGGGTTCCCTTTACGATTATTGTCTGAAGCGTCGCGAGTTTTTGACCCGTTAGGATGGTTAGCTCCTGTCAGCGTGCGAATCAAAATCCTATTTCAAGGTCTTTGGCTCTAGAAAGTAGGCTGGGACGACGAGCTGCCACACAGACTAAAGGACGAATGGTTTTTATTTCGTAGCAAACTAGCAAATCTGCAAAGTATTAGAATTCCTCGCTGGCTTTCAACCAATAAAATCAAACCAATTGAGCTTCAGGGATTCGCTGATGCATCCAAAAAGGATTATGCTGCTGCGGTTTATTGTAGATGTACTACCAGTGACAATTTAATAAATAGGTTTCTTTAATTTTAGCCAAGACCAAGGTATAGCACTACTGCTTAGTAAAACAACAATACCACGTCTGGAGCTATGCGCTGTAAGCCTTAGAGATGGACATTGAAGGAACACATGCTTGGTTCGATTTCAAAATCGTTTTGGGTTGTCTATTCTAGATGTGTCTAAAGGCGGAAAAAATCTAAATTCACTCTGGGCTTGGGGTTCAGCCACATCAGGAGTATTGCATGTATAATATTTGTCCTTTGACCACCTTTTCATTTAAAACACATCGATTATAACCCTTAAATATTAATTCCCAAATAACAGATATCATGTATCTAGACAAATATGATTACATCAAATATTTAATAACCGATTAATAATTTTTGTGTCACATTATGTTGTACCAACATAAATCATATTTATTGTGTACTATATACGAGAATATCTACTTTGTCATGTTCAATATTTAATTTTCAATCTAAAACAATTATTAATCATTTTCTAACTAAAAACCTATCCTTTCGATATAGTTAGATGGATGTATAAATTAGGAAGTGTATATCAAGCAATAAATTATTCAATGCACTGAATCAACATTGAAATTGATACACTTTACCCATCCATTATGTTCGTGTAATAGAGGGTGGATTTTTCGACAATTATATTATTGCACATCGGACATAATAATTCTTATTATTTATTTACGAATATAAAACAATTAAATTAAAAATTATTTTTATTGTTTGAATGAAGCGATGATTTATGTTTTTTATGTAGGTTTTCACAGACATATTGAGTTGTAAATATTTAATTTGATTTATCTCGATTTAAGAGGGACCCTTTTCTCATCAGCTTGTTTCTCGCATTTCATTACGAATTAATTTCTAAATTTGGTATTTTATGTAGCGTTGTTATTACATGAAAATAGATAATTAATTAGATCATCTATATCAATTATAATTAAGCAATTTGTGTCGTATACATAAGTAAGCACATAAATAAATGTGTACCCTGCCTATTGTATGCGATATGACAATGCCTTCGAAACTATTAAAAATAACAATAACAACAGCACACACATAATATAGTAACAATAATAATAATAACACATAAAAGTATTAGAAATAGAATAGAAATTTAAAATTTGTTAGATAACAATTTAATTTATAAATAATTCATTCGTATTTCTATTGTCTGTTCATAATTTATTTACTAAATTTTGTTTAATTATTTTAAGAGGAAATGATACACAAGAATAACGCTGAAAAAAATGTAATTAAAATGGAATATAAAGGCGCTAATACACAATTCCAATTTAATTTTTAATGTTTTGTAATTTTGAAGAATTTTTCAGCGGGATTTAGCTTACACAAGAGCTTAACATGCGATTTTTGACCGTTGCATGCAAAATGATAATTTAGTTTGGCAATAATGGTTTATTTGCGAGAGGATGTTTGACGGTTTTCTCATTAAAATGAATTTAAAAATCAAGTAGCAGCATTAAATTATTATATTAGCTTGTATGAGGTCAAACGTTCATCAAAGCCCACTGCTGAAAAATATTTTTTTGTAAAATTAAAGGAAAATCAAATCGAAATGGAAGAGGAGAAAATTTCTCAAGAAAATATTATATTTCCTTTTTTGCCAAAGTGGTCCTAAAGCGTACCGAAAGTGAAACACATTTTGTAAAAAAAATTGCAAGTTTATTATTCGAGACAGCGAGTGATTCCCCGTACCCATACAAGCAAATTCAAAACGTGCTTTTTACGAATTTTTATTGATCCAGTGTGTATGTGATAAATTAATATGAGTACGAGTGAATTAGAGGGATTGAAGAAACAACGCTCAACATACCGAGGCCTTTTAACCAAGTTATTGAATTTCGCGAATACGCGATACAGGAAATATCAAATGGAAACGTAGAAGAAATGCGATTTAAGATGAACCGTGCAAAGGAAATTTTAAACAAAATATATGGCGTAGAAGTATCAATATTTGCGATTAACAATGAAGATGAATCTAAAATGGACGATTCTGAGACGAGGTATTGGCGACATAAATGTTGAAATCCAAGATACCAGTATAAATATCACTTCTATGAACACAGCGCCAAAAGTGCGTCTTGAATTGTAAAGCTTTTTTGATCTATTTCTCTCCAGTGTTCATAGTAAAGACATCAATCCTATACAGAAGTTTCAATACTTAATGGGATTGCTTATAGGGGAGACGCATTTTCTTTAGTGAAACATTTGAAAATCACAGAATCCAATTACATTAAAGCACTTAATCGGCACACCGTCAACGGATTCATCCGTAATTTTCTAGATCAACCAATCGTGCA
Organism: Tipula helvola; assembly: GCA_963556165.1. NCBI lineage: Eukaryota > Metazoa > Arthropoda > Insecta > Diptera > Tipulidae > Tipula > Tipula helvola. The sequence goes on from OY744483.1 coordinate 288,751,928, forward strand.
AGTTGCGAGCACCTCAAAAATAAGATAGTTATTGGGCACCTCAGACGAGGTCATATGTGGCCTGAAGGCACTTGGCGATCAAGCTGAAGTAAGAGATTCAAGGCTTATCTACTAACTACAACAAAAATTAAATGATGAAAGTCGAAGTTTATGGGCACAAGAGAATACCAGTACCAGCAATGAATTCCCTATACTATAACTGATTTTTTCGATTTCTTAATAAAGAGTCCATCAGGGCATAGGCCATTCATCCAACAAGATCGAATACAGCAAGTAGATCGAGAAACAGTTTTGCCATTACAACTAATCTTAACTGTATTGCATGTAATAAACAACAGCATAGATTGATTGATTGTGCTCGCTCTAATGAGTTACCAGTAGAACAGCAGAGAATTAATCAGGATCAATAGCAGATGTTTCAATTGCCTAAATTCAGGGCACTACGCGTATGATTGTAGGATCCATGGTAGGTGTGGTGAATGTTCATATAAACATCATAGGCTCTTACATATGTATACAAAACCGAGTGTATTGATGCAAATACAGAATAATCAAAAGGTGAATCAGAGGAAAATTCAATATAATTTCACAACGCTAAAGTGCACATTGCAAACTGTATTACCTGGAATTCCAAGGCCATGTCGTGTTTATTAGACATGGCCTCTCAAGCTTAATTCGTAACGGAAGCCATGATACAAAAACTGGGTCTGTCTCGAACTAATTGTAGAAATTTTATAGCGACAATTGGAGTAACAAGCAGTGGAAAATTACATGAAATTACTATACTTCGGCTATAGTATCTAGATTCGGCATGCATCCGATAACTTTGAAGGCGTTAATTATTCCGAAAATTGCATCTCCATTATCCTCCTTCGAATTTGAAATTAGTAATCTGAAAGAAAAAAATAATCTGGCCGATCCATATTTTTATAAGCCAGGATTCATCGATATACTGACCGGTGCAGACGTGGTTTTTGAACTACTTGGGCTTGCTAGAATGAAGGTAGATAATACGAATTTAAAAGCACTTGAAGCTAAATTGGGCTGGATTGTATAATCAGACCCTCGTCGACATCGATGCGACATGCGACATTACAACGATTTTGGGCGACTGATGAGGTTCCCGAACTTCCATTTAAAGAAACATTGAAACCTATCGGATTCACCTATCAGCAGGCTATCTCAAGATTATTGGCAATGGAGAAACGATTCAAAACACACATCCAATTTCGAGAGCTATTCACTGAATTTTTAAGGGAATATGAAGATTTATGACATATGGAGCGAATAAATATAAGCAATGCAGAGCTCGAGAAAGCTTGTATCCTACCACTAGTAGTATGACAAAATTACGCGTAGTTTTGGATGCGTCTACAAAGTCAAGCTCGACAGAAGTCTGACTGAACGACAATTTGTCGATAGGACCAAACGTGCAATCGGGCCTATTTCAAATTCTCACGCGGTTCCGGCAACATCCATATGTATTTGTTGGGGGAAATGATCAGCAACGTATACGTCCGTACGCGTTAAATACAGTAGCTTATGGTATGGCACCTGCACCATTTATGACCACCAGATGCTTAAAGGAATTGGCACAGATACACTCAGAGCCATTGAATATGACATCTAGGTGCATAGACGATCTAATGACTGGAGCATCAATATTACCAGAGCTAATCAATTTGAAAGACAATGTAGTAGAGATTTCAAAAAGCGGAGGCTTCAATTTAAGGAAAATATCATCCAACGATTTACAAGTACGGCATTCATTGGATAAGATCAACGATTTCAATCTAAAGTTATTTTTAGATCATCCAAAGCCCGTAAAGTTGTTAGGACTAGCATGGAATGCCAGTACGGATCATTTTACCTTCCAAGTAAACGTGGAAAATAAGAATGTGCATACAAAGCGAAGTTTTTTGTCTGAGGCAGGAAAAATATTTGATCTCTAAGGACTTGTATCCCCATGAAGAACTACCATCAGAATCAAAAGCAGCATGGATCGATCTTCGAAACAACCTCTGTCAAACGCCAGAATTGAAAGTTTCACGATGTATTGCTTGCTCAGACAACATAATCATAGAGGCTCGAGTTAATGAGCGCAGTACTCTTGAGTAGATTAGTAAACCAAATCACAGAGATGCTCTTAATCAGAGTATCATCAGTAACAATTTGGACAGACTCGAAGATTGTATTAGGCTGGTTGTCCATTCAACCAAGGCTTTGGACCACATTTGTCGCTAACCGAACATCTCAGATCATTGAACTATATATTTATTTATTTATTTATTTATTTATTTATTTATTTATTTAGATCAACAGTACAAAATACATCTGATCGACACACGTCAACATAAAATACAATCAAAGTCATTATAAAAAGAACAGAAAAAAAAAACAAAAAAAACGTGATTTATGGCGACATGTACCATCCAGTAATAATCCGGCGAATCGGGCAACTCGAACAGAAACAGCAGAAGAAATATTTAAGAGCAAACTATGGTTGAATGGGCCAGCCTGGCTGACCAGATTGACAACATGACAACGATACAGTAGCACCATTTCCGAATCTAAAGGGACAGAGCAAGATGACATTATACTAGATTTGAGAAAAAAAAATCCAGCTACTTCAAATAGCAGAAAATATTTTCGTACGTGCTAATATATTGTAACAACATCAAGACTGGCAATAACGATAGACAAACTGGCGTACTAACATCACAATAACTTGGGATGGCGAACCACAAAATTATTGTATATTGGCAAATTACTATGAGTGTACCGACGAGTATCGCTGCTTCCAAAACAACAAAGCGATTTCCGTAAAAAGCAAAGTTAAACAGTTAATTCCATTCCTAGATATTGGAGGCGTCATGAGTGTCGGGAGAAGATCAGAAAAATCGATTGAGTCCCACAACGCTATATACATCCAGTTATAATATCCTCAAGGGCCCCAATTGCCACATCCATCACATATGATGTACATATTGTTACGCTGCCTTCGTTTGCGTAACAATGCTCCGTGTTTGTTTGGTCTGGTGCGTGGGCGTAAGCTTGACTAGCTCAGCTTTAATGATTGTGAACATGGTTACACCTGAATGTCGATTATGTATAATAAAGGTAAATCCGATCGTTGAGATTGTACTGTAATGGTTGAGAGTAATGAGCTTTGTGTGTCCGTGCGTATGTCTTCTATAATGGGTGTATTGCTATGCGGTCCATGGTGATTGGCCAAATTAATGATACGATGATCGAGAATGTTCGTTTAAGAGATTAATTAGTTTTTTCATTGTTATGTTGATGCTGTATTGGTGGTGCGTGATTGCAACAACGCGAGAGCGCTGATGGGGGGGAGTGATGAAGATGTACATGTGCCAATTTTTTGTTGATTTTTTTTTTTGAACGATGCTATCGAAGAGAAAAAAAAAAAATATTTTAAGACAGTCAAGTTTGGAGTTTTGATAAGAATGGTTGAGTCTATTGGGACTCAATCGCAAGTATTGTGCTTAAAAGTTTTGTTGGCATTTTTTTTTGTTTGTTAATAAAATTATATCTGGTGATGAACCATATGTTGAAAAAATTTTAAGTATATCGATTATAATGCCGAAAGTTTTTTTTGTTATTTAATAAAATTTATACTTAATACCATAGTGTGATAAACAATTTATAAAAAAAAAAAAAAAATTTATTATATCAAATACAACTTCCAAAGTTTTTGTATATTTTTGGCATTGTATAATATTATATTAATTGAGAAAAAAAAAAATTTTTCTTGTTTAATTAAACTAGTAAAAAAAAAAAAAAAAACAATAATAGTAATAATTCTGTTGAATCCGATCTGAGTTCAGTTGTACTGAACATGTATTGAATTTGTAACAGATCGAGAGATATATTGTTTAATTCTGTGCTTATGTAAATCGTGAAATTCAATTAAATAAAAAAATATATAATAATAATAAATGTATAAAACCATAATTGCATTGTGTTAATTTTTTTTTGCTGGTTCAAATATTGTGGCCCATATTTCTATCTTGTTAAACACAATCAATAAAGGTTCATAAAAGTGAAGAAACAAAAAATAACAGAACTTTTCCAAGAAGTTTATGTGATGCTACTTGAACTGTCGTTAATTATTTTATGATAGTGCTTGATGAAAAAAAAAAAACTGTGTTAGTGACCGATTAAATCAACGGTGGCATTTGTGAATAAAAAATAAATAAAATCCAAGTATATAACAGATCATACCGTCGGAAAACACACCAAAAAATATATATATGTGTATATATACGTACTGGCATTCGACTGCGATTTTATTTTGTTGGCCAGTTTTGGGTGTAAAGTTTGCAAAATTATTAGCAGCAATCCTGCCAATCAAGCGGGATGTTGATGGCGAACTGAGGGGGATCCTGCATCGGACGAATTGAGAGCTGCTACAAGGGAAATCCAGGTACTGTGGTTATTTTGATTGAATCCAGTGAACGAAAACTGCGGAAATTTTCCTGTAATTCTTTTATTTTATTGTCCGTTATTTTATGCGGTAAATTAACCGCCCAAATTCAATATTTTCTTTGATTATTTATAAATTTCATTATTTTTTTTGTTGTTGTATTAATCTTTTTGCTATTCATTGTTGAAAATTTAATTTAAATTGAAAAAAAAAAAAAATATTTCTTGAATTAAAATATCTTCCTGTGAGCTGATCTTGATTGTACTCGCGTCGCGTTTTCGTTTGCATATATATATTTTCATCAAATAAATATTTTTTCCACAGCTTTCGCGAAGTTGCAATCACGCCCATACTTTTATCACGGTATTTACCGTTGTCCGGTTTTCTTTCTAGATCTTTCTTATTTCATAACATTTCTTTTCAGGATTAGATTTTTTTTAATTTCGAGTAGTTTGTCGTTATTTTGCTAAATATTTCTTATTTAAGGTTCTTTTATTTCAATTCATTTTTTTTTTTTCTCATTGTAAGTTGGTTTCCATGCGTCGATCATATTCTCCATTACCGTATCATTAGAGACTAGTTTTTACCGTTGAGTTTGGCATTCCATTGTTGGCGACTCATTATTCTGGTACTATCGGCATGGTCCCATTAAATGATGAGTGAGTAGAGTAACACGTGGGAGATCGTGATGAGTGTGAGGGGTGTAGGTTCTCATGTCGGGTTGATCAGTTTCGGTCAGAATTATAATGTTTATAATTTAATCTTGGTCTAATTTCTGCAAAACAAAGTGGTTGTGTCTGTTTTTTTTTATTCTTGCGTTCTTCCTTATATGCGGTTATTCAAGCATTTCGTCATGTCTGGAAATCCCCACGCCAAACCCTGAGCTTTAGCCGGCTACTATACCGCACCAGACCGCTGACGTTATGTCTGTTAACGAAATCTTAAGATTTCATTACGAAATCTGAGGATTCCGTTACAGTGGCGCCCAAATTAATGGCTATTAAATTCAACCTTCTTTATTTCGTCTTTTAGTTTCTCTCAGTTATTTCACTTGATGGACATACTCGTTGTTGTATCCGACCTTGCGTTGTTTGAATTCACGCGAGTGTGTTCATTCAAGTTCCTTCCCGGTTGGCATTCACATTGGTGATTGTAACCGGCGTTGTGCTGTTTGATTACGCACCGATGTGGATGTTAAACCCCTCTTCTCATTGCACCGATTGTGTGGGTTTCTCCATTTCCGCTATGTTGCGTCGATTGTGGCTGAAGCTCATACGTCTTTGTTCTGGGTCGAGAATTTTTTTTTGAAATTTGATTTCTTCTCTTTGGTTCTTTTTTATTCTTCGTACCCTTGCATTAGTTTGTTCAATATTTTTCACATTAAAATTTTTATATCCGACTACCTCAATGAGGGGCGTTCGTAGTAGGCTCCGACGCTCGCGTCGTTTGATCCTGCTTGAACGTCACTCATCGTGGTTCCATGTGTCCTGAGCATCGAGATTGCTGAACCAGCTGTTTCTGCCAATGTGGTGTCGATTGGGCGGTCCGTCGTCTCGTTGATCAGTGGCACATCTTTGGTCCATTTTCTTTAATTTCGTGTGTCTTATTTTGTACCAATCGCTTTGTTTACAGAAAATTATTATTATGTAAATTATTATTTTGTTTTTTTCAACCCAGCATGAGGGCCTGAGCTCCCTTGCTTCATCCGATCTCTCAATTTTTTTTGTTTTGATTATAATTCAATTATTGCGATTATATTATACTATAAATATTATATTAATCTTGATTATTTACGTATATATTTTTGATTATTTTCTTTAATTTTTTTTTTGGTTTATGGGTTTAGAATAGTTTAGTTTTCTCTAATTTTTTTTTTGGTTATACTAAATACACTTTATCATTTGTTTTTTTTTGCTGCGATTAATGAATTCAAATCCCAGTCCGTGGGATAATCCAGCAGGAGTATTTCGGCGTTTGTCAATTTTTGAGTCGAGTGGACATCAAGAGCCTGCACGTGTAAGTCCGTGGGATCGTGATTCAGAGTCCTTACCTCCTCAACCGCAACAGCACTTGGTGACTTTTATAGTCATAAAACTAATATAGAACAGTTGTGTTCTCAATTTGAATTATTTTTATTTTTCTTCAGTGTTTATATTTTCATTATCTAACTTGTGTCAAATTTTTTTTTGCGTTGTCATTATCTTTTATTACAAATTTTTGTTAATACGTTGATTATTTTGAATTTTTTTGAAATGGATATATCACATCTGAAATCCGACGAAATTGAAGTCGAGTGCGAGCTACGTGAGATCGCTTCCAATCTTCCAAATGCTACTGAACTTTTGAGAATCCGAATAAAAGCCGAACAAGATGGTACAGCGGTGGTTCCGGGTAAAATGCATCTCAAGGCCAGCAAACGACCAGATTCAGAAATTGAGACCTGTCGGACGAAATTACTGCGGCTTAAGCAGGATGTGGAAGACTGCAGACAATTAGAATTTCAGCAAAGAGTCATTGAAATCCGTCCGATAGTTTCCCGCTTACTGCATGTTCGGGATAGATTGGAGCGAGCTTGTCTCTCCAACACGTATAAAACATCCGCTCGGCAAGTACTGAAATCATGTCAAGAACTACTCGATTCGCTGGAAGTCGAAGATGAGGATAAGTTAAATCAGTCGTTGGACAAAGCGGCCGCAATCCAAATTAGTCCTATCACGGCAGTAGGGACATCCGAGAACCTTTTGGAAGCCATCAAGACACCTACTGATGCAGTAAAACCAGCTAGTTCATTAACCACTACGACTGGTACACAAATCTATGGTCCTGAAAATACTTTGGATCAAAGCGCTGCTGCCGATCCAAATCCGATCATGAGCGCCATATTAGCCCAGCTGAATCAAGTATCGGTGCAGATGGCTGCGCTAAATCAGAGACAGAATGAATTGCAGACTCAAATATTAGCTCACACATCCGTACCTAAGGAACAGATTGCGACGATTCCACCGCGTAGCTCATCTCAAGTTCAATTTCAAGATCCGTTAGTTACTAATAATAGCCCAGTTTCAAACATAGTAAATACATCTAATATTCTTCCATTCACACATCAGGCTTCGTCTCTTAATTTACCCAATGAACCTTCTATTTTGCCTCATCAATCTATTACTCAGTTGCATAACAGCACCTTCCGTGCATCCGACTTTGCAGGTGGAACCACCACCCCCACTGCTAATTTATTAGACATTCCAACCGTTTCAAATGCATTCGTGCCTAGTAGGTCTTATTCCGATCATCGGCGACTTTCTAGAAGTGGAATCTCATACAACGGATCTCCAACTGGAATTAATGTTGAAATGTTTCTCTTCCAATTGGAAACGGTGGCGTCATCCATGGATCTATCTCCACCGACCCTATTGGCTGAATTACATACGGTATTGAAAGATATTCCCTTGCAATGGTATTGGACATTCCGGAAACTTAAACCCAAGGCGTCCTGGATGGAATTAAAAGAAGCGTTTATCGAAAGATTCAAAGACAGGCGAACAAACTTTGATATTCGTAGAATTATAGAGTCTCGAAAACAACAGGCTCATGAAAGTTTTCTTGATTTTTATCATAATGTTTGGAGCCTAACGCTTCAATGTCATTCTCCATACAGTGATGAAGAGTTGATTCCAATTCTAATGACTAATATGAAGCCAGCTCTTCAGTACCATTTGACCGACCGGCAGTTTAAAAGCATCAATGATTTGATTAAAAGCTGCGTAGCTTGGGAAGAAACATTTCGAAGATTTCGCATTCAGCCCGAAATTTCAGCATCCTACAAACGAGCAATTAATGAATTAAGCTTGCCGGATCACCAGGAGAGTTCCCTCCCCGAATCTAAGCTCGAGTCGTCCGGTCTGGATTATTCTATAGCTGCCTTCAGGAATAATACTGTCAATGCAAATTTAAGCAGAGCCCGAGAAAAGGAATCCGTAGTGTCAACCAATTCGCGGGGTGCCAATAATGTTGGAAATAACACGATATGTTTTAATTGTGACGACATAGGTCACACTTTTATGGATTGTCCAATTACTCCAGCTGGTCCGTTTTGTTATCGGTGCGGTTTGAAGGGAACAATTTCGACAAGATGTTCACGGTGCTCGGGAAACTTGCCAAGAGGTCAATGGAGATCTGGGAACCAGGGGCCGGTGAAAATTCTTTTGCCCAGCACGATCAAGGAGGATGTCGGCAGCAACACCGATCCAGAACTTGCCCGACGACAAACTTTAACGACAAAGAAGACCACACCTTAGCTTCAGAGGAAGACACCCTCTATAATTCTAATTCTCTTATTAATTCTGTATCAAAATTTACGTCAACTATTCCCTATTCGGTTTCATCATCACTTCCATATTCTGAATTTCCAGTTTCCGTCAGAAAACGTAATATCTCTAGATTAATGCGATCCAAGGTATATTTTCAGAAACGTGAACTTATGAGATCTTCCGTCATTTCTTCTTTAATTGATTCCATAGCCAATGATGCTCGACCTTACGCTACCGTGCTGATAAACAACACACCTTTTAGAGGTCTCTTAGATAGTGGGGCCAGTGTTAGTGTCTTGGGGGCGGGGTCAGAACATTTCTTAAATAATTCATCCACCAAATTTTATAATTTTCCATCTCAAATCAACACTGCTAGTGGACAGTCCCAGCGTGTCTTTGGTTATATTCGAGCTCTCGTTAACTTCAATGGAATTTCTCACAATATGATTCTTTACATAGTTCCCTCCTTGGAACAGCCCCTTTACCTTGGGATCGACTTTTGGAATCGCTTCGGAATAGTGCCAAAAATATCTGCCTTAAATGTTCCAAATGATTTGTCTGACTCACCTGCTGAATCTAAAATGCATATCTTGTCCAGCAGGGATCAACAATCATTAAATGACATCAAAAATCTATTTCCTTCCAGTTCGAAGATGGGCCTAGGTCGCACTCATATGTTAACACACGTCATTGATGTGGGAGACGCTAAATCTGTAAAACAAAGGTTTTACTCAGTGTCCCCAGCCATCCAAAAGTTAATGTATGAGGAGTTAGATAGGATGCTAGCGTTAGGGGTTATCGAGGTATCACAAAGTTCCTGGTGTTCTCCGGTCACTCTGGTTCGGAAGGCTAATGGTAAAGTTCGTCTGTGCCTAGATGCTAGAGAACTGAACAAGGTCACCGTCAAGGATGCGTATCCGCTGCCTCTTATTAATGGATTGTTGGGTCGTTTGGATCAAACCAGATATATATCTGCGATTGATTTAAAAGATGCCTTTTGGCAAATCCCTCTCGACCCACAATCCAAAGATAAGACGGCGTTTACGGTACCTGGACGGCCCTTGTATCAGTTCACCGTTATGCCATTTGGCTTATGCAACGCCCCACAGACACTATGCCGCCTTATGCACCGAGTGATCCCCCATCAATTGCACGATAAGGTCTTTGTGTACCTCGATGACCTTCTGGTTACATCAGAAACGTTGAAGGAACACTTCGAATTGTTGAAGGAAGTCGCAGATCTACTGAAGAAAGCTGGCTTAACAATCAATCTCACCAAAAGTCAATTCGTCCTCAAGGAGGTGAATTATTTAGGTTACGTCGTAGGAGGTGGGTGCCTCCGCACACGGCCCGACAAATGTAAAGCAATTTTGGAGTTTCCAACTCCAAAAACGACGAAACAAATTAGGAGCTTTTTGGGAATGTGCGGATGGTACCGCCGCTTTGTAAAAAACTTCTCTACTTTAGCTGCTCCTCTTACAGATTTGACCGGTAAGTCCAAAAAACTTAAATGGTCCGAGGCTGCAGAAAAGGCGTTCAATTCTCTCAAACTCGCTTTGGCATCTCCTCCTGTGTTAGCTCATCCAGATTACAGTCGACCCTTCTTTATACAGTGCGACGCCAGTGCTGCCGGTGTAGGAAGTGTACTCTTTCAAACGGATTCGGAAGGCGGAGAACACCCGATTGAGTACATTTCTCAAAAGTTAAACTCAGCTCAAAGAAATTACTCCGTTACTGAGCTTGAGTGCTACGCGGCAGTACTGAGTGTAAAAAAATTCCGTCCTTATATCGAAGGGTACCCATTCACAATTTACACGGATCATGCCAGCTTACGCTGGTTAATGAATCAAAAAGACTTATCTGGGCGTCTAGCAAGGTGGAGCTTGAAGTTACAAGCATTCGACTTCCAAATTGGTTATCGAAAGGGATCCGTAAATATTGTACCTGATACGTTGTCGCGAGCTTTTTCTGACGAAAACACCTCTTCTAGAAACAACCCTGTGTCTACATCTTCTTCGCCTCTTGAATGCAAATCGGCAGGAATAGTCAATACATCTAGCACTAGTTTCCACTTAAATAGCCTAAAGAAGTCTACTGATGTTCCAATTCTTCAGATTGACCTGGATTCTCCAGCGTTTAGGGATAATGAATACCTGGACCAGATCAATAAAGTGAACCAGCTAGAGAATGCTTCCCACAATTTATCAGTACGAGATGGCAAACTTTTCATTTCTCCCGCATACGGATCTAAGTATCTTGATTCCGATATCTCCGAATGGAAATTAGTTATTCCTTTATCTTTAACTCATGACTTAATCAAACAATCACATGAATCTCCAACCTCAGCTCATTTAGGAACCGCGAAAACCATTGAACGTTTGCAACGACAATTTTATTGGCCGCAGATGGCTGTTCAAGTTAAACAGTTCATATCCGCTTGTATTAAATGCAAAATGAACAAGCCTGTGAATTTCTCAACTCGACCCGCTATGGGAGCACAGGTTGAATCCACTAGGCCTTTCCAGAAATTGTATGTGGATTTCCTGGGACCTTACCCACGTTCAAAGCGCGGAAATGCGTATATATTAATGGTATTGGATCATTTCTCAAAATTCATCTTCGTGAAACCATTGCGGGAAGCTTCCTCTTCGCTTATGTGCAGTTATCTGGAGGATGAAGTGTTTCTAACTTACTCAGTCCCTGAAATTATTACATCCGATAACGGTAAGCAATTTACATCTAACCTTTTTCAGGAGTTGCTTAAGAAATATGGAGTCACACATATCCGAACCCCATTATACTCTCCACAAAGCAACGCTTCCGAGCGCGTAAATCGGACGTTATTGTCAGCTATTCGTTCGTATATCGATGATCACGAGCATACTGGGTGGGATAATCATTTGACAGAGGTAACAGCTGCTTTGCGGAACACTTTACACGAATCTACTCGGTTTTCCCCGCACTACCTCGTCTTCGGTCAGCACATGACGCTACACGGTTCTGATTACAAAGTTCGTAAATTGTTGTTTGACCAAGATACCAATGAGGTGCAGATGATGACCAAGCCAGATCGATTGAATCTGATTAGAGATCAAGTGATTCACTATTTAAAAGTCGCTCATGGGCAGGTGGCCAGCAGATATAATTTGCGTAGCCGAAATCGAAACTTCCATCTCGGACAAACTGTGTTCGTCAGATCCTTTGCACAAAGCAACGCCTCTACTAGATTCTCCGCTAAACTAGGAACTAAATTTATACCCGCCGTGATCGAGTCAAAAGTAGGGAACGTGGCATATTCTGTCAAAGACTTGTATGGAAAATCGTTGGGTACCTTCCATGTGAAGGATATTCGCACGTGATGTTCCAGTATGTCGTTAAATCTTAATGAATTGGCCCGGCTTGTGAGACTTTATCTCGGGTGTGAGTCGTCCCCACGTTTGTTACGCTGCCTTCGTTTGCGTAACAATGCTCCGTGTTTGTTTGGTCTGGTGCGTGGGCGTAAGCTTGACTAGCTCAGCTTTAATGATTGTGAACATGGTTACACCTGAATGTCGATTATGTATAATAAAGGTAAATCCGATCGTTGAGATTGTACTGTAATGGTTGAGAGTAATGAGCTTTGTGTGTCCGTGCGTATGTCTTCTATAATGGGTGTATTGCTATGCGGTCCATGGTGATTGGCCAAATTAATGATACGATGATCGAGAATGTTCGTTTAAGAGATTAATTAGTTTTTTCATTGTTATGTTGATGCTGTATTGGTGGTGCGTGATTGCAACAACGCGAGAGCGCTGATGGGGGGGAGTGATGAAGATGTACATGTGCCAATTTTTTGTTGATTTTTTTTTTTGAACGATGCTATCGAAGAGAAAAAAAAATAATATTTTAAGACAGTCAAGTTTGGAGTTTTGATAAGAATGGTTGAGTCTATTGGGACTCAATCGCAAGTATTGTGCTTAAAAGTTTTGTTGGCATTTTTTTTTGTTTGTTAATAAAATTATATCTGGTGATGAACCATATGTTGAAAAAATTTTAAGTATATCGATTATAATGCCGAAAGTTTTTTTTGTTATTTAATAAAATTTATACTTAATACCATAGTGTGATAAACAATTTATAAAAAAAAAAAAAAAATTTATTATATCAAATACAACTTCCAAAGTTTTTGTATATTTTTGGCATTGTATAATATTATATTAATTGAGAAAAAAAAAAATTTTTCTTGTTTAATTAAACTAGTAAAAAAAAAAAAAAAAACAATAATAGTAATAATTCTGTTGAATCCGATCTGAGTTCAGTTGTACTGAACATGTATTGAATTTGTAACAGATCGAGAGATATATTGTTTAATTCTGTGCTTATGTAAATCGTGAAATTCAATTAAATAAAAAAATATATAATAATAATAAATGTATAAAACCATAATTGCATTGTGTTAATTTTTTTTTGCTGGTTCAAATATTGTGGCCCATATTTCTATCTTGTTGAACACAATCAATAAAGGTTCATAAAAGTGAAGAAACAAAAAATAACAGAACTTTTCCAAGAAGTTTATGTGATGCTACTTGAACTGTCGTTAATTATTTTATGATAGTGCTTGATGAAAAAAAAAAAACTGTGTTAGTGACCGATTAAATCAACGGTGGCATTTGTGAATAAAAAATAAATAAAATCCAAGTATATAACAGATCATACCGTCGGAAAACACACCAAAAAATATATATATGTGTATATATACGTACTGGCATTCGACTGCGATTTTATTTTGTTGGCCAGTTTTGGGTGTAAAGTTTGCAAAATTATTAGCAGCAATCCTGCCAATCAAGCGGGATGTTGATGGCGAACTGAGGGGGATCCTGCATCGGACGAATTGAGAGCTGCTACAAGGGAAATCCAGGTACTGTGGTTATTTTGATTGAATCCAGTGAACGAAAACTGCGGAAATTTTCCTGTAATTCTTTTATTTTATTGTCCGTTATTTTATGCGGTAAATTAACCGCCCAAATTCAATATTTTCTTTGATTATTTATAAATTTCATTATTTTTTTTGTTGTTGTATTAATCTTTTTGCTATTCATTGTTGAAAATTTAATTTAAATTGAAAAAAAAAAAAAATATTTCTTGAATTAAAATATCTTCCTGTGAGCTGATCTTGATTGTACTCGCGTCGCGTTTTCGTTTGCATATATATATTTTCATCAAATAAATATTTTTTCCACAGCTTTCGCGAAGTTGCAATCACGCCCATACTTTTATCACGGTATTTACCGTTGTCCGGTTTTCTTTCTAGATCTTTCTTATTTCATAACATTTCTTTTCAGGATTAGATTTTTTTTAATTTCGAGTAGTTTGTCGTTATTTTGCTAAATATTTCTTATTTAAGGTTCTTTTATTTCAATTCATTTTTTTTTTTTTCTCATTGTAAGTTGGTTTCCATGCGTCGATCATATTCTCCATTACCGTATCATTAGAGACTAGTTTTTACCGTTGAGTTTGGCATTCCATTGTTGGCGACTCATTATTCTGGTACTATCGGCATGGTCCCATTAAATGATGAGTGAGTAGAGTAACACGTGGGAGATCGTGATGAGTGTGAGGGGTGTAGGTTCTCATGTCGGGTTGATCAGTTTCGGTCAGAATTATAATGTTTATAATTTAATCTTGGTCTAATTTCTGCAAAACAAAGTGGTTGTGTCTGTTTTTTTTTATTCTTGCGTTCTTCCTTATATGCGGTTATTCAAGCATTTCGTCATGTCTGGAAATCCCCACGCCAAACCCTGAGCTTTAGCCGGCTACTATACCGCACCAGACCGCTGACGTTATGTCTGTTAACGAAATCTTAAGATTTCATTACGAAATCTGAGGATTCCGTTACAATATCCAGAAACACCATCCAGGAATAAATTTACTAATGAGCCTCGTTCGACAAAACTATTGAATAATCAAAGGATATTGAATAATCAGAGGAATTGCGTCAGATGTTTGAAACAGAATTCCAAGATGATGAAGCAAATATTGGGACAGTTACCTAAAGATATAGAGTGACGTATACGGTGGCATTCTGTGCAGTATGCTTAAACTTTTCCGGGCCATTCAAAATCCATCCAGTGAGACGAAGAGATGCGATTCCAATTAAAGCCTATCTGTGTATGTTCGTATCCATCACTACTCATGCAATACATATAGAACTTTGCATGGTTCTAACAACAGAGTCATTTTTGGGCGCGTTATGACGATTTACGAGTCGAAGAGGGCTGTGCCACTCAATCTATTGCGATAATGCTACCAACGTCGTTGGTGCAAAGAATTACCTTCAGGAAGTATATTCATTTTTAAGCATTAATAATAATCTAATTGTTTCTATTCTTTCAAACGATAAAATAAATTGGCGATTCATTCCACCGGCAGCATCCATCAAGGCGGTTTATGGGAACACTCGAAGAAATTTCTACGCTCAAGGTACAAATAGAGGGGATACTAAATTCTAGGCCTATTTGCCCCAGGCAAAATTTTGAATTGAAATTCATTACGCCTGCTCACTTTTTAATCGGGCGCGCAATACACCAAATACCAGAAAAGGTCGTTAATCAAAAATTACACCCACGTACACCCACCGACGCCATTTGATCACAATATGTTTTCCATCAAATTCGTCTGTGTAATGAAGATATCGAGAGAGTGTAGTTCATGTCCGATCTGGGTATAATTTGTTTTATCTGATGTCACCTTTACAGACATATTAACACCATCATACCTCTCATACATTATGTTGGGTTTCATCACTTCAAACCGATTACTCTAACACCATTGTAAATTTCTTTTATTCGGCCTATTTTGGAATATTGCAGTAGTTTCACCTTTCATCACTATCATTCGAATGAAGTTGAGAGTGTTCAGAAGCAGTTTGTTTTGTACGAACTTCGATGTTTACCGTCTGAATATATTCTTCCACCTTACCAAAATCGCTGTAACCTATTATACTTACATCGGTTAGATTATCGACGTGTTGTTGTACTAGCAATATCTGTATTCTCCTCTATGCCAAATGCACCTACGCGATGGATTGTTACTCAACGACCTGATATCAACAAATTACGGTCTTTCTAAATCAATTTTGAGAGCATCGTATGTATTTAATTAAGTGTTTTGTGTTTTTGATTTTCATATGTCGAGAGTCTCGACTATCTATGCCCTACTATTAACAATTTAATACAATATTGAATTTTGCCGAATTCATTTTCGACCAAAATCGATGTCCGTTATGGTTCTTTGCTGTAGTAGAATGCATTGGATCAAAGATTTACATTTGTATGGCAAATACCACCCCAACATGTTAATCCATATTGAAGATGCGAGTCAACCAGAGCATATAGTAAAGCCATAATAGTAGTAGGCTCGCTTTAGGAAAAGACACACCCGCCAAGACACACCCCCAAGACACACCCTCGATGACACATCCCCCAAAGACGACACACCCTCAATGGGCCACTTCAGGAAAGACACACCCACCAAGACACACCCCAAGGGACCACTTCAGGAAAGACATACCCTCAATGACACACCCCCAAAGACGACACCCCCCCCAAGGGGTCACTTCAGGAAAGACACACCCACCAAGACACACCCCAAGGGGTCACTTCAGGAAAGACACACCCCCAAGGGGCCACTTCAGGAAAGACATACTCTCGGGCCACTTTAGGAAACACAACAAGGGGCCACTTCAGGAAACACACACTCTCGGGGCACTTTAAGAAACACACACTCTCGGGGCAGTTTAGGAAACACACACTCTCGGGGCACTTCAGGAAACACACTTTCGGGATACTTTAGGAAACACACACTCTTGGGGCACTTTAGGAAACACACACTTTCGGGACACTTTAGGAAACACACACTCCGGGGCACTTTAGGAAACACACACTCTCGGAGCACTTTAGGAAACACATACTCTCGGGGCACTTTAGGAAACATACACTCTTGGGACACTTCAGGAAAGACACACTCCCGAGACACTTTATTAAAGACACACTCTCGGGACACTTCAGGAATTTCAACTAATTGCTTAATTGATTTTGTGTCAGTTTCCTGAATTGGCCCGAGAGTGCGTGTTTCCTAAAGTGCCCCGAGAGTGGGGGTGTTTCTTTCCTGAAGTGGCCCCTTGGGGTGTGCCGTCTTTGGGGGTGTGTCATTGACGAGGGTGTGTCTTGGGGGTGTGTCTTGGGGGTGTGTCTTGGTGGGTGTGTCTTTTCCTAAAGCGAGCCTACTACTACTAGCCATTTTAAAAATTCTCGAGTACAAATCGAACGCAGATAGTAAAATGATTTTATCGCCTGCCACAATTTTTTTGTTAAATTGGCCACATGAGCTTTAAAATTAAGTCGATTATCCACTGTTAAACCTAGATATTTAAAGGAATTTACTTTCTCGACATAGTGAAATCCAATCGAAATCATTGCATTGCAACGAATGATATATCACAGTTGAGAAATCATGCATTGTACTTTTCGAATTAAAATTCATGAATTTGGATTTGGAGCTCAGAACCATATCTTCTGACATTGCGCATTTCAAAGAATTCATATTAATGTTTGCATATCCCTTTCCGGTCCAAAAAATTTTTTTTTTCTTATTAATAAGGTTAAGTGTAACATTTGTGATGGTTACGATCATAGCCCGATGGTTTTTGTGGTTATTTTTCATTTTTTATACTTTTGTCACAGTTAAAGCCTAACCCTCACTATTGTTACATTACATTAAAGTATTCAATAATGGCTGTAACATCACAATTGTAATATTTGGTTCGAAAATCTTATGTTAGTTAAGTTGAATGGTTTGCAAAGAAAATAATTTCACAATTGTGAGAGGTGATCTGTATTGCATATTAAAATAATATTTTTTATGGACTCTGCTTCATACCCTCACAATTGTATTGACTGGACCGGAAAGGGATATATACTAATGACATATCATCGGCAAAAGCACCAATATTTCCATGCAGCGGAAGATCAAAAATTGAGTTACAGTAAATCAGAAAGAGCAAAGGCTCTAGTAGAGATCCTTGCGGAACTCCAATATTCACAAACTTATCATCACTATTAATTTGATTAATACAGACTCGTTGTACTCGATCTTGTAAATATGTTTTAAATAAGTTCAGAGCAATTCCTCTAATACCAATATGGGACAGTTTAGCCAAAAGTAAATTATTATTTACAGTATCAATGCTTTAGATATATCAATAAAAATAGAGGACACTTTCAAATTATCATTTAAATAATCATGACACTCCCTGAAATTTTATTGGCACTAGCGTCAATTAAAACCCAGCTGTTCTTGTGGAGTTGATGGCATATCGAGTATAATTGTTTTTTAACAATTATACTCGATATGCCAGAAACTGCACAAGAACAGCTGGGTTTTAATTGACTCACGGCCAATAATATTTCATGGAATGTCATTCAATACATTATTAACCACCTTCCATTTGGCCTTCAAATCAGAAGCAGCATTAAATTTATTTTTAAAATACTTTTCTTTTGTCAACGGAAGCCGAGCTTTAATTTTGGAGTTTATTATTATATCCAATTTATTCTTTTACGAAAAGTTATTGCGATTTTTAGCATATATTCGGGATAACTGTTTCGATAATTAGTTAGATTTAATAACGGGTCAAACATCCATGGTTTTAATTTAAAATTACACCGTTTAGTTTTAGTAGTTGTTTTAAATTTATTAAGAACAACATTGGCTTTGTGAAAAAAGATTGAATAAGAACTATCAGGTTCATCAGCACCAAACACAGTATTCCAATCGGTGGAAAGCAGGGCTTCTGCTAAGCCAGGATAATTCACTTTAGTTTGATAGGAATCTTTGTATTTTCGACCAGCTTTTACACCATCAGCATATTTTAAAATTAGATGGATGATGTTATGATCAGTCACATAAAGTTCTAAATTCTTCAGATCTAGTGTGAAATTTTGACCAAGAATTTCCGAAAAGACATGATCAAGGCAGGTGTTAGTGGAAGGCCTAGTTATGCCATTCATATAATGATTCTAAGCTATATGCTGCACAAAACTATAATTAATCATTCCTGGTTTGCGAATCATTTAATAAATTACCGACACCACCAGCAACACCATCAACTCGGTATTGGTCATTCTCATTACTTAGTTAGCACAAAAAAAGAGAAACCTTCTAAATTGTAGTTACTAATTTCAGATCTTAAAATCCAGAATTCTGTAAAAAATATAATATCGAAATCAGTATTGAGCTCATTTAAATTTGTTAAGAAAATATCGAAATTTTTGTGCAAGCTGCGAATGTTCTGCAACATAAAATTTTAATTCTTTAATTTTTCGTCACACAATATAATCATTAAAATAGCTCAAATGAAAATTGATATCTCCAAGCATAACTGAAATCTCATTTTTAGTAGTAGGTATAAGGATTTAATTTCGAAAGGTGTAACCATTATGTCGGTGTAACTGTCATTACCCCAAAATTCTCATTAAAATGTTTAGTACCACAAATTTCTTTGGTACTTGACGTTGAGGAAGCTTTTTATTAACCTCAGGCAAAATAGCACTGAAATTCATGCCACCTCAGCAAAGGTTCCGACAGAGGACGAAAAATTCTGCATTACTGAAGAAAGTATAGTTTGGTGATATAAGGAGAAGTGAATAATGATCAATTTAATTTTGTTGTGTGAAAAAGGTGTACGGGTCAAACTTTCTAATACGGAATATCTTGCTTAATGCTTGGCCGTATATTTGAATCATTCAATCAATCAATGAAGTTACCAAATTGAATGAAATGTAAAAAAAATAAATGTAGAAAACGAAAGGCTAAATATAATAACTATAAAGCGTTTATTTATTAACTTTGTGTTTTACATTTTTAATTAATCACTTACCATTGCTCGTTATTTTGAAAATTCATTAGTTTTTTGACATATTAATATTAGTCCCTGGCCACCGAGCTCCGCTCTAAAAGTTGAATATGGTTAAACATTTTCCTGTTTCTAAATGTTACATTTAGACAATGGAACTACCTTATAACAGCTTACCCAAGATCAACCTGACCTCGTCGTCATCGAACAGCTATATAAACGCCAAATCTTCGGAAAGGTCACTGTTTATGTATAAATAATAGAATTTCAGAAGCGAGGTCTCCCACACATGCACATTATGAATCCTGAAGACAAAACCCATAATACAGAAGAACTAAAGGATCTAATATCAGCTGAAATTCCTGGCAATGCTAAATTGCGAAAACTAGTTTTAAAATGGATGATTCATAATCCATGTGGGGACCTGAACACAGATGTACCCTGTAAATTATAGGTCAACATAACACCGACAAATTTATACATGAACCGTGATACCGCAAGGACAAAAATTGTCATCGAATAATACGGGCTAATCGCCACATTGCTCCATATAATGCTTATCTATTAAAGCGGTACGATTGTCATACAAATGTAGAATATGTGGGAACTATCCGAGCCGTACAATATTTGTACAAGTACATTTATAAGGGTCATGACTGTGCGTCCATCAAAATAATCGAATAAAGAAGACTTATTTACAATAAAGCAGACACTTATGCAGAAGGTAGTTGCATTACTTCACCAGAAGCATGCTGGCGATTATTCGGTAATGAGATCCAAAAGAAAAGTCACTTCGTTCAATGATTGGACGTCGATTTGTTGGGCCAATACAGAATCAGAAATATCGACCAAGCACAAGAAGATTTGGCAGACTTCGGACAGAAGGCTTCAACATTAGACGCATATTTTTTGTAACTACAAGAACAAGAAGACCGTCGTTTAAATAAACATTTGGAAATAGTTTACTATTATTATTGGCAGGAACATCAAGTAAATGGATGTCTAGAAAACGTCGTCTACGCGTCATTGGCAGAATTCATAATGTAAATTTCGCCGCCAAATCGGAGCTCTATCGCATGCGACTATTGTTGTATTACGTTCAATGATTTTTTTATGTTTAACAACAGTAAAATTGTGACATACGCTTGTATGCCTGTCTTGCTCAAAGACTGGTATATGGCGATCAACAGTGGATAGGTTTGCAAGAATCTTCCGTGTCAAAAATGCCAAGAGTAATAAGAACGTGGTTCATACAGATCCTGCGATCCTTGGTGCTTTCGAAAATCCAAAAAGCCTATGGGAGATGCTTAAACGAGACATGTGTGAAGATTTTATCCAAGAAGCCAGACGAACTATATCGCATCATCGCATACAAGCTAAACACAGAAGCAACAGAAGTCAGAAATTTCCGCTTCTGGGTGGAACGATTCGGTATGGACAATATCGATGACTATGAGAACCAGCTAAACGAACAAGTCTTCAACATCATAAAGGAAAACAAATCGAGATTGTTGATAACATCTTGACGCAGTAAAAAATACGAACCTTAGCCCAAAGTGTTTCTTTATTCATCGACCTGGTGGCACAGCCAAGAATTTTATCTATAAGACACTCTTGATTATTGTAAATTTAGTATCTCATACAAAAATAAGAAGGTAGACAGCCGAAGTGAAGTCAAAAATTAGCAATAATTGATTGTTTGTCGTGTGTGATCAGTCAATTTCGTAATACCAGTTATGGAAATTTTAGAAGGAAGGAAATTCAACATCACTCTCAACCAGCCCATGGACTTCAGCTATATAATTATCATTATTTCGTTATATTCTTTTAATTAATTTTTAATCATGTTATCCACTCCAGTATACCCTATTGTGAAAAAATTATAACACAAATTAAAACGTACGTAAGCATGGAACAAATTTAAGAGGTTTTTATGCCTAATGGAAACTATGATTTGAATTAATTTGCTTCCATATGTGTTTTTCCTAATAATCAAAAATTATAAAAGTAATAAATAAATAATAAACAAACACACAACAATAGAATCGAATTATATTTACAGAAATGGCTTACAAGCCCTTTTAAATTAATAGGTTGATTTCTAGAACGAGTTTCATGCCAATCTGTGAACAACTAAGTTAGTTCCAATTTTCAGAACCACATCCGAAATTCATACTGAAATCAAATTTTAATCAATGAAACAAAACAAAATAAGCCAATTTCCGGAAGTATATTTGGAACTCATATTGAAATTCCATTTAGGTTATATAAATTCAAGTTGCATCCCAATCAGTTGAAAATTCAGAGTCCCATTCAATTTGTAATTTTTCAAAACAACATCAGGACCCTATGCTAGAATCTCATTTTTATAAAACACACCTTTCATCTCAATCGGATAAGAAATGGCGTAATTACATTCAAACTGGAAATTTTCTAGAGCCACACTCGGAACTCATTTTGACATCTAATTTTTATCATACAAAACTGAGTCTTATCCAAATCGGTTGAAAATCGCTTAGTTCCATTCAAATTGGGCATTTTCCAGAACCACATCTAGAAGTCACAATAGAATCTCATTTTTGGTCGTAAACACTGAGTTTCATCCTAATCGTTTGAAAAATAGCTTAGTTCCGTTTAAACTGGCCATTTTCCAGAACATATTTTCATCATACAAACCGATTTTCATTCCAATCGATTGAGGAATGACTAATGAGGGATATTATGCAGAAATCCCATTGATAACAAAAGTCACAAAACAAAAAAAAAAGAAAAAAGAATTGAACCACAATAATTGGATTTTTTTTGAGAAAAATGGCCGGGCCCCACTGTAGGACCCGTTGAACGAATTTTCCTGAAATCAAGCTTCAAACCATGTGACATATACAAAAATAAAAGGTTCAACTAAATTTTCCTACTAAAAGCACATAAAAAACGTTACAATAAAATGGAATCCACGGTAGTTTGAATACCATATAATTATATAACAAAAAAAAATCGTCTTTGTGAAACCCGAACCATTCAAACAACATTTATTTTATAATTTGTGTTAATAAGTAACATTTTTCCTCTTATTATACGAGCACTTTTGTCTTTGTCTTATTTATACCCAAGTACACCGAGAATACGTTAAGTTAATAAACTTAATCATTGTTTATTATAATGATGAATCGTCAAAATGAATATATAAATATAAATGAAGTAAAAATCTACTAAAGAAATTATTTAATGTACACCACATCCAACCGCAGATAGTACGTGTAGGTACCTAAAATTAAGTAAATTAAATATAATAACCTGGAGGCATCTTTTTATATTTTCTTGATGTATGCGTATATTTTTTAAATCAAATAATGAATCTCTGTAAATATCCGTACATACAATCTATAATATCTAGATATTTACAAAACCCCTTTTATAAATGTATACTTAGAACTTAACAACATCGAGATACCTATTAACTAGGAACCTGTTGTTAGTATATAAAAGTAATTTCTAAAGATTTTTTTTTTTATTTAATTTTCAAATAGATTAGATGATGAAATTTGCTCTGTGCCTTCTTTAATGACGAATTTGTCTTTGACGCGCAGACGAGGTGTAGAGAGTAGACAAATTATTTTTTATTTCTTACGATTTGTCATTAAGGCGGATTTAAACTGTTTCACGAAGAAAAGAACAAACAAAAAAAAAACGCGAATTGACTTTTAAGTGGAAATAATCAAAAGATGTTTTGTGCCGTTGAAAATATTTTATTTTGCGACTATAATATCCAGGTGTACATAATATTATGCTAATCAATTACAATAATTAATTTATTATACAGAAATTGCAAACGAAATCAACACAACAAAACCGCATACACTTATTTACAACAAATTCCATCTGCGATTTGACAAGAAAATGTGTACATACATACATAAATTATCGCAATTATTTTGTAAAACCTAAAAGCCCCGCATATTTATTCATCTATAATATATTTATAAATATTAATTACACAAAAAATGATATTATTTATAATTTCTATTATAAGACGTTCGCATATCATATTTATTTCGGTTGATTGAATTTAACTGCGAGAATAATGTTCATCGATTAAAACTTAAATGTATCAAATTTAATATGCGAGATTTAACTTGATACCTTATAATATTAAAATCATGTATTATTTATATATGTAAAGGTATAATGTATCCATATATGAGACACACAGTTTAAGATTCCTTAAATATTTATAATATTTTAACAAGACCACACACATGTGGGGTATAATAAATGGTAAATTCGATGCTGTAAAATACACTTTATGATTTTATTAGGAGGTGTGAAATAGCTGAGGTATGTTATTATAATCTAGGGCACTGAACAGAAATCAAGGTAGACTTATCTTTATTGCAGTAGTACGTTATAAAATTGATAAAGTCACTGCGACGTTTAAATAATCTCCAATTTTGTGTGGTTTCTAGTGATTACTTATTGTGATACAGTTTCAACACTTATACCCCGAAATCTGAATTAATTATACCATAGCAAAAGATACCAGCATAATTTCGCAACTCATTCGAATTTGGCTCTTTGCTGCTGTATAAATTAACCTCACGCTTTTATCAATTTATCAATTTTATTTGTTGATTCGAATATTTAAGTTTTACAACTTTTAAATGATATGACACAGTTAAGTACATATTTGGTACAAATTTAGACAAAATAACCCAAGGAGATACAATTTATTTAAATATAAAACTACACGTAATTTAGAAAATTAACATAAATTAAATGGATAAAGTAATAAATTATTTTATTCCATATTGATTTGTACATCTCCAACGAAAGATACCAATTGAATCCGATTTCCTTACATTAGTTGGTAAAGATTCAAACCGATTCCAGCAGCAAAAAATGACCCATTTCAAATTTTAGGAGGATTTCATGGTATTACTAAATTCTGTACTCTAGAACTATAAGGGCGTAAGTCGATTTATGTTGTAAAAAATTCTTGCGCGTTTCTGTTTAATAGATCGATAATTTGACAGTCAAAATATATCAAATTTTTTTGAGTGTTAAAGAAAACAAACAGCAGTTTATATGAAACTATCTTAAAATGTTCGAAAATAACTTAATTTTAATAAAAATAACCACAGAAAAAACTCAAACGGCGTAATATTAAACCTAAAGAATACGAATTTGACTTCTTTTTATGTTTTAATTTTTCACTCGATTTTCACAAAAAAAATTACTGGCTTAGCTTAAAATGACATGAAATGAATACATTTCAATTAAATTTTTAGTAAAAAATATTTAATGTATGGCTGTAATAATAGAAATAAAATTGCATCTGTGCCACTTCATACAAAAGATATGAAGAATATTTTGACGTTTAGTTTGTTTTCCTTAACACAAAAAATTACAATGAATTTGTCTAGCATTCAATCTGTTATCTATGAATCGCATGCGGCTCAAAAGATAATTTTCTGCGGCTCACATAATTTTTGTCATTATACATATACTATTTGCGCTCCATACAAGAAATTAACACGGAAAGAATTCGATCGAAATCATATACATAGTTGCCTTATTACACAGTATGTATAGCCAAATGAAAATAAAGCTTTGAAAATATTTTAGTAAAATTTGTA
This sequence comes from Tipula helvola, assembly GCA_963556165.1. Taxonomy (NCBI): domain Eukaryota; kingdom Metazoa; phylum Arthropoda; class Insecta; order Diptera; family Tipulidae; genus Tipula; species Tipula helvola. Next base: position 288,777,206 of record OY744483.1, read on the forward strand.
GACAAATTAAATTAATGCAGCGTAGTATTGGCACATATTTATTTATAGGGCCATCTATTGTTTGAGAGGGAGGTTTGACTAGAAATGCTTTGTAGACAAATTTAAGTTGCGTTTTTGCTAAAATTTCCATTCGTCAATCATTAATAACTTCACGCAATATATGTGTCAAAATATGTACCACTATTTTCAATTAAAATTAGGTAGGTATATTAAATGTATTGAATGCTTTGTGTGATTAAATTTTATCGTTTTTCCCGGGTAAACAAATTCATGATAATTGAGAAATTCAATAGAGATAATGTATAGATTGCATATAATAATATTTTTATTTTGTACAAATGTAACCCCTAATTTAGAAAATGAATCGTAAAAGAAAGTTGTCTGCCACACTGTAGTCTGCAAAATTAGTGACATTTCAGAAAACATTGTTCAATTACTAAGTGAAAAATATCTAACTTTGAAGCATTCTCAGTGTGTCTCTGTAAAGAACTCCTAAATTTACAAACACTTCAAATGCTGCGTTTTTTTATTCGCTCCCGATAGCTGCTATGCGGAGCAGTCAATTTTCTATAGACAAATTTAAATTTGACGTGCTATTTATTGGTAAATTACAGTTATTTAACGTCAAAATATAATTTTTAATTCAATTCCTTAGTGAAAACGTGATATAAAAAATATTTAGCTCTACCTATTTATATGGAGCCGCTATCGGGAGCTATTTTTATATGACGGCTCTCGATAGCGGCTCTGGATAGCAAATAAAAAATGCACTAATAATACCACGAAGGGTTCTGACATTTTTAAGGCTTTTTGGCAAAGCTTCACAGATTTTAATTTATCTTCTTCAAAATTTTGCTGAATAGCAACGGATTTGGTAAATGCTATGGTTGGTGATAAAACAGGATTTTTAGGTATTTTAAACAAGAAGTTGACAGAACTAAAAATTAATTCACCAGGAAAATTTGTGTTCTAAAAGATTAGAAATGGACCATGTGATGGATGTTGTTATCAAACTAGTAAATATAATACGATGCAACATGTCATCGTACATTTCAACAATATTTAATCGAATTGGATAGCGAATATGGTGATATAGTTTATTTCAGTAACGTCAGGAGACTGATTCCTGGTAAATGTTTAAGAAGATTTTGTTAGCTGACAGATGAAATAGATTTATTTTAAAAAGTTAAGAATCGATCCATTTCGGAATTGACTGACCCAAAATGGGTAATGGATTTGTGCTTTTTAGTTGACATATTTTGTGAGCATCTTAACAAACTGAATCATGACCTTAAAGTTGAAAACATGTTAATTGTATTCTCTTGCCGCGCTATAAAAGCGTTTAATTTGAAATTATGTTTGTGGCAAAACCAACTAATAATGGAAAATGACGCTACACATTTTCTTGAGCTTAACAACAATTTTAACATTAAAAAAAAGATGTGAAAAAATATGCATATTGTATTAAACTTTGATTAAAGAATTTAATTCAAGATTCAAAGAAATATCTAAATATGAGAAAAATTTTGAAATATTTTCGTCGCCATTTACTATTGATGTTACAACAGTGTCATCTACACTTCAAATGGAAATTATTGATTTGCAATGCCACGACGATTTAAAAAATATATTTATTTCATACTATACCGAAAATCAATGATTACGTGATTGATTTCTGTCCGGGAAATGAATCATTACGGTACAGAAAAAAAGTGTCCGGAAAACGAGCTATTACAGTACAGAAACATATAAAACCAAACAAAAAAAAAAAAAATAACTAATGTAACTTGATAATTTCAAATTCATGTTTTTACTTTAAAATTCAATTTTAAATGAAAAAATCGAATTAATGTCCCATGTAGTATGAAATAAAACGTTGTACGTTACACGTACGTTAAATGATCGTTACAGTACTCGTTCAAAATAAACGTCGAACTCGTACTGTAATAACTCTATGGATGGAACTCACTATGGATATTGGAAACAAAATCGCCAAATTTAGCAGGCATGCAACAAAGGGTCTATTTTTTTATTCACCCCGAGCGAGTATACTCACTCAACCAGTTTTTTCTTGGGTTTTTTCCAAGTTGCTCTGGTTGAATAAGAAAAAGTAGTATATAATTTTGGCAGGGCACTGCCTGCTCTGGTTGAATTAAAAAATAGACCCAATATAAGTGCTTTCGGTAGTTCCCATCTTTGCGAATCCCTCCAAAGCAACCTTGATTATACAAAGCCATAATCGAAAAAATTAAGCTTTTATAACGGATGCGCGCTTTTACTCCTTTATCAATGGGGAGCTTTGTTATATAAACCGGATTTTGAGATTCGATTCCTACGTATAGTATACATGCTTCATTTTATTAATTTTACACCACACATCAATCATTGCCAGATCATTGTTGATTTTACTCGTACATTCTTCAATGGTTTCTCTAGTAACATATAAAAGAGCATCATCCGCAAAAAGGAAGATTGTATACCACTCAACTGTTTTGTGAATGTCATTTATGTATAGTAGAAACAGCACGACACAGAATATTGTTCCCTGTGGTACTCCTATTGAGACAGTTTTCGAATCGGATAGCGATTCATTCACTTTTGTTCTTTGACTTCTCTCTGATAAGTATGACTGAAACCATTGAAGTTCGTTGTTTCTTAATCCCAATTGTCACAAAACACTCGATAATTTTGATGTCTCGGAACTTGTCTTACCAAATCTATTACGATATTCGCACTACTTAGCACCCAAATCTTTTTCTGCAGGCAATCTTGTTTTTTGGATATTTTCCTGACCCGAATATATTTCGAAGTTATAGGAAAATCCTGAAACATCTGACAGCACAAATAATTTAAATCCCCATTTATGGGGTTTGTTGGTAGATATTGTTTCAATGCATTCTTAGTTTTAGTTGGACAAAGCTGCTTGTCAACCACAAGGCAGGATTCCAAACGAATTGTGAAGGGCGAATTTTGTAGAGGCGGTCGTAATTTGGATGATTATTGGGCAGTGCTTTCTCGTTGTTATTGAAGTGCAACATTTGTTTTATTCGTTCAAATTTGGTAAAGACATCGTTTGTTGAATAAATTGATTTTCTGCTAATTAATTCCAATAGCGACGACAGTTAGGTATTTGAATAACCTACATTAAAATACAAATTCCCAAAAATTTTCGAATTTCCAGTTCGGTGGTAAATTTTGTGTTATTAATATTTTTTTGGTATGCGTACGAATTGGATTTGTTTACAATTAGATTTAAATGGAAGTGATTCGTCGCCTTGAAAAATTATGTCATTCTGTTCTTTAAAAAATCTTAGCAGCGCCATAAAATGTTTTCTTTTTTTGAGGAAGAAGTTCCTTCTGATGGGCCAGTGTTTGAAGGAGCTTCCATAACATCGACAAAATCAATAGGCATATTCTTAATGTCAAATGTCTCCTCTGGTATTGCTGGTATTGCCTCATCGATTTCGTTCTGTCGAGTAACTTGTACTTCTAATGCAGAATCGTCATTATCATCATTACCGTTGCCTACATCATCGTAAAATTGGTCTTCACTATCGCTCCAACTATCAATAATTTTTAAAATTTCTTCTTCGGTGAGGGCTTTTCTTCGGCTCATCCTGAAACATTAAAAAAATGAGCATATTGTCAGAATTCAATATTGTAACATAAAATAAAATTATTATATTAACGTAATCTTGCACTTATGCAAATATTACATATAATATGCATAACTAAATTTTAGTTCCAACTGAGCTTCGTATTGCATATCTGTCATATATATTTTCACAAGCTCATATTTTATGAATTATACCAAACAATAACAAAATAGTATTTTAGAACTGTTTAGCACTTGTTTATAAATAAAAAAACACTTGCTTTGTAATATTTTTAGAGATTTTAAAGGTATTCAACTATAAAACGTTATACCCACAATAAAATACTGCTTTCCCTCTGTTAACTTACATACGAATTAACTTTTTGCGCCAAAATTTGACATTATACGAATAAAGAACCTATATGAACAAAATGAACAAATTTAAAACAATATTTCAACTCAATAGCAAACGAAATAAAATTGCATCAAAATATTATGTTCCAATATTTTCTTTAATGTTTTTTTATACATTGCATAAATACAAGACATAAATGATGTACATGCGGTACACTTTGTTTATTGACAAATCGCCTGCCAAATACGACTAGCAATCACCTCCGCGAGTTTCAGCCAGAAGAGAATGCTGTTCATAAAACCGCTTGCATAACCCACTAACCCGGTATTTCGAAATATTTAAAATAAATAAAAAACACGCACAACCGACAAATCCGCATTCCTACTTTTCTCCTTCACTGAGTTCTCCATTTCTCTTGCGAATAAAATGCTCAATCGATATTTTCCTGGATATGATTGAATTGTCTTTCTTCCGGTCGGTTCTTGCCGGTCTATATTACAACAGTTTAGGATGAATTTATCATGTTCTGGTTTATTATGAGAACTGTATAATAATTTTGAAAATTTCAAAGTTTCTTTTACTTTAAGAAAGGAGCATTTAAAATTCGATCCGGCATGTTTACATGTTGGCATCTTCGGTAAATTTTTCATGCAGTATCTGTTAAAATATGGAAATGATTGAAGCAGAATAATTGTGGATAAAAGATTAATCATATTTGTTAAATTACATACCTTAAACATACCTTAACTTAGACTTTCACGCCGGTCGCACTGGGATATTTTCGTTCGGTCGACCATTTTGTGCCGCTGTTGCTCACGAACTAATTGGCGAAGAGGACTATACCTGTATTAAGTTTTATTTAGAGAGAGGAGCCAGGCCCTGACCCTTTTCCGTATTTCGGGAATTCCCAAGTGAAACTTCGATTGTGACGAAATCGTCCGGGGGATTAGTTCACCGGATTCATTGCGAATAGTGCTGCTATACGTTGATAAAAGTCGGTAGCTATATTTCTTATGCTACGATATCTACATATATCTCAGGCTGGAATTTTGGATGTTGCGTGCATATTGTTCATGTTATTTTCGATTGGAGATTCCCCTCTTAGTCATTTTAACATCATGGAATTCTTTGCGATAGATTTCGTTATCGTCTGTGATCTTTCTCCCGAATAGCACCAAGAAGATCATCATCAAACCAGAGATTTTTAGGCCTTGATAAATTTTGGCTTATGGTGGACCTTAATTCATCGCTTATCGCAGTTTTGATGAAGGCCCACTATTTTTTAACGGAATCAGGAAATGGTTTATTTTCCAAGATTTTTGATACAGTAATCTCTAAGGTGGTACGGACAGCTTTGTTGTTTAATGCCGCAGCGTTCTAACGAGTGGTGCGCTGATTACGATGATTATATTTGGTGTATATACGCAATTTTCTGCTCCACGTTTAGTTCTGTTGTCTTTAAGGCTAGAAAAATATCTTTTGGACAAGATGTGGTCGATTTGGTTGACTGTGGTGCCATGATTTGATTTCCATGTGGCTTTGTGAATACATTATGTGGGAAGCATTTACTGGCAACCATCAAATTGTAGAGTCAAGCTAGCTGTATGGTGCGTGTCCAGTTGTTGTTTGATATAGGGTTGCAATGTGTTTGGACCGATGGTGCTACGATATGTACTACTATCGCCAATTCGAGCATTGAAGTCGCCAAAAACAATTTTATTTTCACGTTGCGGAATCTTGCTCAAGACGGTTTCGAGGTGGACGTAGAAAGCTTCTTTAATTAGATTACTAGCCCACACTGTAATGGGACAAACCTACTCATACTTTTTAAATATACTTTTTAAATTGGCCCAACAGTGTTGACTATTTCAGTTAGCCCAAGGGACAAATGAAAAGATTTATAGGTTGCACCAATGTTAAAACGACATTTTAACCCCGAAATACCCCGAAGTAACGAAAATCCAATATTATTGTATTGATAAAATTAATCTTACATATTGTCCATCCTCGATAGATTGATTAATTTTGGAAATATTGTATGCATTTTTCGCTTTCACCAGTTGATTTAGTTGTAGGAGAAGTAAAAATCGAATTAGTACCTCCCATAGGTTTTCATGAGAGTAGGGGATCTCAAGATTCGGTTTTCCTTTTGAAATAGATTGTCATTTTCCCTTGTTACGTTGCGGTTCCTGCAGATAGATTATGGTCGTTGGATTTCTACGACTCGAAGTCCACTTGCTCACTCCCGATCCCCCGAAGGTCGCCGGCACTGGGTGTACGAATCCCTGCATCGTATGATTTTCTGAAACACAACAACTCATTTAGGTTTTTGGATCAGGACATCCTACCTTGGGGACATGCCCGATAGGAGACTAACAACTTCCACTTTTGTTTAAAATATTTAGTTGTAGCAAAAACGGCGCACCTAGTACATAATATTAATTTGTCTGCGATCAGCTTACACCTTTACATAGTTTGCATAATATATGCACCATATATGTAATCTATCATTTATGGAGGTTTGTACTTTAGTACTATAAGCAATTCAGTACTATCATTTGTTTGCACTAATATTAAAATCCCGAAATAACCTCTAGCTAACTCTCTTTATTCGCCCCTGCAAACACCCCAGCATATTTAGCCATGTTTTGCCATAATATAACAACACTAAAGTTTGAGTATTTTTTTATTTATGATTTATTATAATTTGACTGCTACCTTACATTGTTAGCAGAACATTGGCTACCATGTAAGCAAAATGATTTTTTAGATGGAAGTCAATTCCTTAATTTAATTCGTGTAATATGCATACATCAAACAAAACCTCATAATTTTTATTATAAAATATTTCTTTTAAATTGATTTTGCAAATATTTACTTTGATCAATTTGTAAACCTATTTGCATTTATTGCAAATTTTATACACATATGCACAAATATAAACATCTTGAGTTTCAATGCAATTTAGGTAGGTAATGCGGGAAAAAATTATTGGCGCCATTTTCACTTTGATCATATTATACGATATTTTTTATTTTGTGGTTTATGATTTAAATTGAATCAATCCAAAATCGCATTTATCGTCAGAGGAGTACTACTGCGCATAATTGTATAACAAATATATGAATTATCGAATATAAAGGGTTTACCACCTCGGGCGTTATACATATACGTACGTACTATACATAGATAGGTAGATCGCCCAAACGAAAAACCACCAATATTTTATTGTAATTTTTATTATTATTATTTATTTCGTTATACACAATCATTATTAACTATTATTATTCAAAGAAAACCAAAAATTCAATTTGGATTGTTAATTTAAGATTTTTTAATTTTTATTTTTTTTTAAATGAGATTTTCAGCTACCAGAATTTTTAGATGTATTCATCTAAAGTTTTCTTCGCATATCTTCCTCTTCTTCAATTCTTCTTCTTATTTTTTTATATATTCAATATTGTGTCTTTAAGAAAATCATTATAATAAATAAATAATAAGGTTAATGTATTTTTGAATCAACATTTAAATTAAATTTTTTATTTTTTATTTTTTTTGTAATCTAAGATGATTTGAAATATAGAAAAAAATTATATTATTTATAGATTATCGTAGATATTATAAAGATTCTTGTCTATTCCATCTTATAGTAATTTTAATACACAGTAATATTCTTATTTATGTACATACTATGAAGTAATTTCTCTTCATTTCAAACTTTGTTAATTAGATGTTGATTATTAAGAATATATTTATTCATTTATAAATTCTAAAGTTGGCTTCCCGTAGTTCTTTTAATATTATTATTGTTGTTTGGGTGGTCTAATTGTTCAACTGGAGGGGAAAAATATTATTCGCCATATTTAATGGCTTTGGATATATACAGTAGCGATTATATAAAAGTAAATTACCTATAAGTATGTAGAATTGTTCAAGTTGATTAGATTATTAGATGTTGGAAGAACCTCATTTCTTAGATATACATAAGCAATTAAATTAGCATGCTTCATTAAAGATTTAATAATATAATTTAATTTCGGGAACAGATTATTGACTTATTAAGGTAATCGATTTGGTAGGCTTATTCCTAAAAGTACTGTACAAACAAAAAGGTGCTATCGACGGAAAATCAATATCGAAGTGCCTAGCTCTAAGAAACAACTCTGCAAGAATTCATCAACTATACGAACGAAAGTTTATTCCTTTGCATAAAGTATTGACCTTCGAAATAATTTGAAAACTAGTTGGTATTTCTTCACATCGTCCATAGTTCATAGTTGTCATCAACATCACTGACCTCTCGTGAGAGACAGTTGTGCGAGTAAGTTGTGTGATTACGTAGTAGCTTCAAGGAAATAGGATCCTCTTATTCGAACTGTATATGTACCCAGATCCCAAACTTGCTTTTTCACTGACAGATAACTTGAGTTTCTGGTTGAACTCCATTCGTCGAAACATAGCACAAAACGTTTGTCTCTTATCCTAACCGAACCAAATTGGGATATAATTGAAGCTGGAATTTCAATCGTGTATGCTCTGGCCGTTATGTATATTATGTTCTTTAAAGTCGGTAAGTTATTAAATCCCCAGCAGATTAGATCTTTCAATAGTTCCTCAGATGTTCAATTGTAATTCTAAATACCTATATAATATATATATATATATATACCTATCTAAATATATATATATATATATATATATATATAGTGCCTCGGATGCAATTTAAACACGATCGATACCAATTCAATTTATTAAATGACCGAATAAAACACTAGCTGAATCACTTTCAGTATAACAATTTTATTTTATGTTTCTTATTCAAAACACTAATCGGGAATAACATCTATTTTTATTAATCCTAAATATGTATATAGGTTTTCCAAATCATAATATCGGTGAATCTCAAAACTGGTAATTGTAACCATTGTTATTTACAATATCGTAGTACAGTCATAGTACGGTGATATTGCTATATATGATGGTGCGATGAGATGTGTTGCGCTGCGGGCAGTGCTTGATCCTACAATCGGCCATCCTGTTGTTTGAGCGCCCCAATCAAACTGCTTTAATGATGATTAATGGTTATGCTAGTCGTATAATGCATAACCCGTTATTTTATTTATCGTCGTTAATTTCATTCGACACTCGAGGTTGTTAATTTTGGACCGCGGTGCGTACCACCTCGTTCATTAAGGCCAATTTTTACAACTTTATATGGTCCCATAAATTTTGGATATAGTTTTTCTCCAGTGGCGAACTGACACTTCTTTATGGCAACCAGATCCCCAACGTTATATTTTGAAGCTTCTTTGCGCTTTCGGTTAAATATTCTGCGATTTTCTTGTTCGACTTTAAATATATTTTCCCGTGCTTGTTTACGAATGGCATCTCTCTCATCCAGAAATTCCGTGATTATTTCTTCTTGAATTAATTCTGCTAGGCGCGTGTCTTTAGGGTTCCTCATCTTTGTGCCAAACATGACTTCGGATGAGCTGCGATTTATGCTTCATTGGAAGGTAAAATTAAGGAAGCGTTGCAAGGTACTGACATACTTAAACCAGTTTTCAGGACATTCAATGGAGAGTTTAGTAAGTGCCGGTATTATGACTCGATGTATCCTTTCAACTTGCCCATTTGCTCTTGGAACTCCAGTCGTAATCAGCGTGTGATGAATACCTTGCTCTCTACAGAAGTCTTGGAAACTATTCGATGTGAATGCACGGTCGGATTTCCAAAATTCATCCTGTATTGTTCCATTTTCTGTAGAACTTCGGCAGTAGTCATAGATTAACAAGAAAAGAGCCAAATGTACTTCGAAAAACTATCTAAAATAGAGAGAATATAGTTATACTGCTTTTTAGTACTTATCAGTGGACCCAAGTGGTCGATGTGTATGGTTGAAATGGCCTTTCCATAATTGGTAGTGGGTTAAGCAAACCCTCCTGTTTTTTCATTTTCCTTTCAGATAAAATACACTTTATGCAGCTTTTTCTGCACGATTAGCAAACTTCACGAATTTTGGGGGAAGTAGTAGTCTCGGCGAATGATTTCTTCCATTTTTCTAGCGGCAAAATAACCGTCTTCATGTACTTTGCGAACTAGCTTATTTATAATTGACTTTGGTATACACAACAGCTTGCTCCCATCTAATTGTAGTTTAAATATTACACCTCGTTCATTGAAGTAATCTTCGTAAGGTCCGTGTTCCATTAGTTTCGTGATTAGCTGCAATCTCGCACCTTTTTTCTGTGCACATTTTAGTTTTTCCAAGCTCGATTCGATAACCATCACTGCAGGGTTCCGACTGAGTGCATCAGCATGTTTCATTTGATCTCCACGCCTGTGCTCTAACGCTTACTGAAATTCCTGTAGCTGAAAAGCCCACCCTGCTATACGTGTTGAGATTTCTTTTTTCTGCATTATCCATTTAAATGCGCTACAATCAGTGACAATTGTAAAATTTATCCGTAGTTTTTTAGTGCATAAATAATTGCAAGCACCTCCAATTCATATGAGGAATACTTCTCTTGTGTAGGAGATGTTTTGCGACTATAATAATACGTTGGGTGAAACTTCGCATCTTCATTCTTCTGTAAGAGCACATCACCGAATCCCCATTTTGAAGCATCGGTGGGAAGTACCGTCTCCGCCATTGGTTTGTAAATTGCCAAAACTGGTTGTTCCACCAACAACGTCTTAAGCTGTTCGAATGCTTGTTTTTGACTCAGAGGTTTAGCAACCGTTGAATAATTTGGTATGCATTTTCTAAAATAGCCGGTTAGGCCTAAGAAACTTTGTACCGTCTTTATATTATTTTGTTCCGGGAATAACCTTACACACTTTGTTTTCGATAATGAAGGTTTGATAGTGCCTTTAGAGATTTCGTAACCGAGATAATCAATGTTGCTTTAGAGAAAAGAACGTTTCTGCCATTTGATTCGTAGACTGTATAATTCAGCCAGCCTTAAAACTTCTTCAAGCTTTCGCAATTACTCCTCTGAAGATCTTGCAGGTATGATTATGTCGTTCATATATATCATTATGTACGCTTTTACGACCAATTGGCGGAAAACACAGTTGATGTACTGTTGAAACACAGCTGGTGCGGTGTACAAGCCGAATGGTACTTTGTTAAACTCGAGCTGGCCACAATGCGTAACAAAGATGTGTATTTTCGACTGTTTTCTTCGATAGGAACATGAAAAGATCCATTTTCTAGATCAAACGTCGTAAAAACAGAAGAATCATAAAGTTGGTCGATATGATCCTCTATTATAGGTAAAGGGTAGCGGTCCATGACTTTTTGTTTATTTAGACGTCGGTAATCCACGCAAAGTCGTAATGAATTATCCTTTTTCTTGACCAGTACTAATGGACTCGCAAACTCCGAATTGCTTGGTCTAATGACATCATTTTTCAGCCACTTATTTGTGTCTCAACTTCAATTTTTTCTCATGGTGAGAGACGCCTTGCCGGTTGGTATACTGGTGCTTCGTATTTTAATATGATCTTCATTTTCACAGGGGAGCAATTTTTATTCGTAGGATGATAATTGCTCACCAGAGTCTCGATAGTGGCTATATATTTTGGATCACCAATGTTTAGACCATTGTCAGTATTTATATTTGTTAACACTTCTTACACTTTCTTGATTCAGATCTCTTCGTGCCCCATGAAAATTTCTGTACCGGTCAAAACATCTTTACCGACAATCATCTTTGTGTGTAATATATTAACTGGGGCTACTTGAACTTTAGCATCGAACTCGCCGTCGTCTATGTAGATTTTAGAATCAAAATAGCCCATAGTGTCCACTTGGCCATTTGCAATACCGCTAATTTTGATAATTTTACTTCCGAGCTTTGGTGAACCCATTCGTTTCCATTCGTCTTCCCTCAATAATGTTACCTCACTTCCTGTGTCTACCAGAGCTTGCACCGAATGATCGCCAATCTTGATTGCTTTGAAGCAACCCGCAGAGAAATCTCCATGTTCACTTGTGCATCCAGTATTTTTAATCTTTTTGGGACATAATATATATATATTTATATATTTAAAATCGGGTTTAATTCCAATGCGGTGTTTAAAGATCCGCTGTTGGTGCTTCTAATACTTTTAAAACACTATCATCGTTTAAAAATCTTAAAACGTTGTTATTGGAAGCACATCATGTTTTTACATGCAGGAAGAGAATATAAATGTAAAATTGACTGAAAATAACCGCCTAGAATATCTAGATTTAATCTAAAATATATTAAAAACTGTTTTATACAATATTTGTATCAAATGACGTGAACGTGAGCTTATATTAATTTGTTTTAATTATGTCAGTTACCAGTAAGGAAGGTCTAGGAGATTTGGTGGAGTGGATGTCTTAGTTCGCTCCGATCTATCATCTGAATTAATCAGTAGGATAGAAATTGACGCCTTTCTGAATAAACTTTCTTTAGAAATGGCAACTAGAGTGACGAAGCAATCATTTTCAATATGATATTATTGTAATTAACTTGCTGTGCAATAAATACCATTTGGCTATCGACGATATTGATTTCAGTGATCAAAAAGTTATGTTGTTGAATGTTAATACACACAAAAAAATATTGCGGTGTGAATGGCATTTTATCCGAAAAAAACTTTATTTTTTATCCAATAGTGTCATATTAACTCCGCAAGATCGGGTACAAATTTTAAAATATGTAAAAGGATTGAACAGTATACTTTTGCACCGTTTGGAGTAAATGCAAAAGTTGTCAACAGCGGATTTTTTTAAAAGGTACTTCCCACAGATTATTTTCGCTCTATCGGAGTAAATATTTACACCGTTATTGGAGTTTTCGTGAAAAAGAAAAATTGTAAGAGAATTTGGCTGTATTAGTTAAATTCGCTAAAGCAACCTGCATATTCCTTCTGTATAATAGAATTTAGATTGTGATACAATCAGTCTAGTCGCAGCGGCCTGATGAGAAGATTCAATTCTCTTACAATCTTCGGAACATATTAAAATCATATAGGTATGTACATTAAAATAAAATACCAATGGGATAAAACCATACACTCAAAAAATGTGCGGTGTTAATTGGTTTTTTATCCGAAAATTTATTTTTCTCCAACTGAATATAGTTTAATAAAATTAAATACGCATCAACGGATAAATATTTTTATCTATCCGAAAAGGATTAGATTTTTATAAAAACTCCTTTTGGATTTAATAAAATGCACCTCTAGGTGTTTTCCTAAAGATGAATGTTCCTGTTTGGTTTCTATGCGGTGTAAAAGTTTTTATCCAATTGTATTTTATTATAATATCCGATTGGATTCAAATTATAAATATCCGATCGGTGGGACACTATGTAACACCGATTCGGTGTTGTGGTGACCTTTTTTTTTTTTGTGTGTAAGGACCGTGCTATGGTTTGGTTACATATACTACTCGTTTTTTCTTAGTTAAAGTAGACGTATTAAATTACGTTAATAACTTAAGTATTGTGAATTTAAAGTGGGAGGAGTTTCTTGGTAAAATTTACCTACGAAATACCTGAGAGTTTTGAAGTGAAAAATGGTTATACAGTTTACAAAGTCCGATGCACGACGCATTTGATCAAGAGTTGAAACACGTAAAATAATATGATTGCGATGCATTGAGAGAATCAGTTCGAACATGAACAATCTCATGAAAGTTGTGAACGGTGGAAATTGAGGGATTTTCTTCTTGCAGTTACGTTGTTGGAAGGCGGTCGAACAGCTAATTCAGTACTCATGTTGCCGTTGAATATCCAAATCAATGAAACTCCAACGTGCAATTTTGCCAAGAACTATGCGATGGCCAAAGTTGTACAGCAATGCAAATTGATCATTTGGGTTGAATGTACGATGGCGCATAAAATGTTTTTGGATCCATTCAAGATCTACAAAACAATCAAAACCGGTTTAGTGATGCCATTATTCTGTTGGTAGGTGATTTTCGCCAAACATTGCCAGTGATTCCAAGGTCAACGCCAGACGATGAAGTTAATGCATGTTTGAAGTCATCAGTTTTGTGGAAACACATTAGGACACTCAAATTATGTATAAACATGCGTGTCGAGTTGAAGAAGGACCAATCTGGAGAAATATTTTCAAAACAATTGATGGACCTTGGGAATGGCAAAATCCTTGTTGATATTTCGATTGGCTGCTCTATATTCTTCTTTTGCCAGTTCCCTAAATCACAGACTGAACTCATTCGAAAGGTGTTCCCAAACATTTTTCAAAATTACAAAAATCATGTTTGTTTGAGTAAACGTGCTACATTGGCTGCAAAAAACCCTGATGTCGACGAATTGAATTCTAAGATTTAAAGCGAAATTGCTGTGCAGTGAAATGGTGATGTCACTGCAAACCAATCGAAACAAAGCATTGCATTGTTTTGATTGTTTACTTGAACATCGATCTTGCAATCGACATCGAAATGTAAATAAAACAAAATTGGGGTTAATTGTGATTTGAAATTTAATGGAAGTAATTAAATGATTTGGTTGACATGATATTTTGACTTAATTCAATTGAGACTTAAATTTTGGAAAAAAGACTGCATGGTTCAAAGTCGATCCTATTCCTGGACATCACACATTTGCAGCGTTTCAGCGGTGTACTGCCGATAGAGTTCATCTGGCATGTAAAATTTCCCATTGGCGTACTTCTGAATGCACTCCCCCTCAAATTAAATATCCGTAGCTAAAATTTTTAATAGATAAAATGATCACTCAGAAATACGTTTTTTCCTCATTTTTACTCATTTAGCTTTTTACAAATTCACAAAATTATCACAGACAAATTTATTGAAATTTGGACAAGACAACGTCTGTCGGGTGAGCTAGTAACTGATAAAGGTAAAGCTGATGTTTTAAACGATTTTTTTTCACGGTAGTGAATTCCGTTAATGAATTTAACTCAAATATACGGTCAAATCTGAAGGTGTGTACATGCTCCAATTCTGGTGAAAAATGTACACCACGAAGTTAGCTGTATGAGTTGAATTATTTCCAACAAGAACAAAAAAGTTGATCAGGTTACCAATAAAAAAAAAAATTCAATATGAAAAATAGTAAACAATTTTAACTTCGTGGTGTACATTTTTTCACCAGAATTAGAGCATGTACACACCTTGAATGAAATTTTTATTTTGAGCCTTGTTTGGATGAAAAAGTTTCTCATGGTTTTCAGAGGCTACCTTTAATGCTCTCAGTTTGAATTTAGCTGAACAACTTCATAACAACATTGAATCTAAGAAGAAAACTTTGGTTCTTTGAATGAATATCAATAAAGCATTTAATCGCGTTGACCATGGAATACTACTTCGAAAGTTAAATAAAACTGGAGTAAGGGGTCAGGCGCTTTTTTGAAAGTTATCTTACGAACAGATGAGAGTGATGAAATAACGATATTTACTGGAGTTCCCCAAGATTCCATTTTGGGGCTATCACTATTCACTAATGATAGTTTTGAACTAGATTTACATGGTATACTTCAAATTTTTGCAAACGGCAATTCATAAATGGATGATGTAAAATAAACTTACAATGAATGCGAGTAAAGCTATATTCCTGATCTTCTATTTGACGGAAGGTATATTTGGTTACCTTGGTAATGATGGAGTGTCAATTAATCGGGCCCTAGAAGCCAAATATTTTGAAATTATTTTAAATTATAACTTAAGTTGGGGTCTCCATATTGGCTTTATGATTAAAATGTTTTCTGGTCCTGCTGGAGTGCTATATAATATCTTTTGCTCTTACGAAACAGGTTCTAACATCAGTATATTTAGCTTATTTTCACTCTATTTTGTCATTTCTTAGTCCTATTATGAGCTCTGCACCTACATATAAATTACAAAAAATTTAAGTTTTGCATATTAGAACGATTAAGAATATGTTTGATTTACCCTTTCGAACATATACTATTGATTTATGCACAAGGATATCGTTCTGCCAATCATCGAGCCAGTCAATTTTGATTTGATGGTCTCGATACATAAAATTTATGCAAAACGACTATTGGTATCACGAGCACAATACCACATATGTCAGCTTTTTGCAGATTCTAAACCATCCAGAATAACATTTTTAACAGAGGTCTTAATTTGTATAATAATTTCCTGGATAAAATTTAAACCACTAAGGAAATTTCTAGCTTTAAAATTTACTTAACCATTCATCTATTTAACCATTTCCACTCTTGATTTGGATTCTTTAATTTGTAATTACTTACATATATCATAATATGAGAGCATTTAGATGCACAAACTAAATCATTGCATTAACAAAATTTACAGCCCCTAGAATTGAAGAAATCCTTGCTAAATGAAGTGAAAAAATTGCTAAATCAACTGAAGCTTATGCACAATAATAAGTCGTGCATTTGCAGATGGAAGACCTTAAACAACCACTTAGATGTCTAGATATATTCCAAAATGCATTAAAGAATATTTGATAAGTTTTTTGAATCAAATGAGACGAACTTATTTTGGAATTTTCATATTATTACCAATCTATAGAAAAAATAAAGTTGGGTAACGTCCAAAAGTATGATTTAATTTTCCACTAAAACCGGAAAGTCTTTTAAATGGATGATTGGATTTCATAATTTTTAGACTTGTCTAGTTTTCTTCAACAGTTAGTTATTTAACTTTTTGTTCGACAATGTACCTCACCTTGCTGAGAACAAATTTTATGAAGTCTTAAAAGATTTCTAAGCCCCGAACACTGTTTGGAGGGGATGAAAACTGAAGTACAAGTTTAGTGCAAAACAACAGATCTTCCTTTGTATATTAAAACGTGACGAATGCAGAATCCGTCATGTGAAAGTTGACAAAATTGAAAGTGGGAGGTGGTCGATGCATATACATTAGCATAACCAGAAGAATACTGCATCGGAGGAAATCCGAACTATTGTAGTCGAATGCATCTGAGAGAAATTTTGTTAGCCTTCTGATCATCTTTACTATTTATTACTTTCGACAACGATTACAAAGATTTTAATGGTTTTGCGGCTTGATGAACCGTCATTAAAAGTAACCGTCATTAAAAATAACGTACTGCAGCGTACCAGAGTTTATGGCATTGCCAGTTACACCACAACATTTAGCGTCACCATTTATGTTACATTCGGTATATTTATAGTATTTTGCTTACATAACCATGTTTTATTACTACACTGTTGTTGTATGCCAATTTATGCAGCATTGTTAAACTTCCCTAATGTAATTATTTTTGTATTAAGGAAATTATGACAATCTCTACCAAGTATACTATAGCGTTTGTATCTGAGCCGAGAATACCTTTGGTTTAGAATTTTATTTGAAGGCGTTTGATTTAGTCTATTTTAGCGATTTACTTGAATCTATAGAATTCAAGGTTCAATAATTTTTCTTGCTTAATTAAATAGTTGAAAAAACCATACTGAGTGCAAAGCTATACTCGGACATTTATATTTTTACAAATACGATAATCAAACACAATGCAATTGAGCGACAGATGGTAATTTCCGTTTAATACAACAGCACAAGTCAGAATCGTATGTACATTTCCGGTTTATAGTTCTAAA
The DNA here is from genome assembly GCA_963556165.1 of Tipula helvola. Taxonomy (NCBI): domain Eukaryota; kingdom Metazoa; phylum Arthropoda; class Insecta; order Diptera; family Tipulidae; genus Tipula; species Tipula helvola. The sequence continues at coordinate 288,794,737 of OY744483.1, forward strand.
TAATGACAAATTAGATTGTAAATAAGTCAAATACAAAATTTAGAATAAATCAAAACCAATTAAAGCAATTCAATCAAATCAATTACAAATCGAAAACTAAATATTTACTTTTAGTGTTTATTTGTTTATTGTTGTTATTATTTGTCGTAATATCATAAATTTATTAATTAAATGACAAATAAAAATCTAATCATTAAAATAACAATAAATAAATGACAGTTGTAAAACTACTGTACTACGTATATATACCTCTATAACCTATAACTACTTCCACCTGTCTCTTATTTATTCTTTGCTGTACATAAATGTATGGAAAAGCATAAACTGTACATTGAATGTGCAGCCACACATTTTTAGTTACTTGCATAATTAAATAAAGTAAAACTAACCACTTTAGTGGTAAAGTAATTATCAACCACACTATTAAAAAAAAACAGCAACTAACGACTATCATGAGGGTGTATGATTATTATTAATAAATTATGGGGATGCATTTAATACACGGTTGGTTTGGTTTGTTCTCCTTATTTGTTGTACTTGCGTTATATCGTGCTCTACACACAGTAAATGTCCATAAATAGGTATTTTAGAATTTTTTTAGTTTATGAACAAATTACTATAACCACATCCTTTGGTAATGTTTTATTGTACATTTTAAACACAATGTTGGAGCGCATGGTCTATTTGTATTCACTCTACCGACATAGTCCAGACATAACTATAAAGTTTTATTTCATTTCACCTTCGATGGGTTAATAATGTTTTATTGGCATGCTTGCTTGTTTGTATGCAAATATTATGACAAAAAAATTCATTCAAGTTTTCTCTTTTGTGTTGTTTTTTTTGATGGTTTTTAAATTATTATTAGTTGAAATTATATAGCATTGCTGTTTGTTATTATGATTATTGTTAGTCATCCAATAAATTTTAATAATATTTTATATTGTGTTTAGTTGATGAAATTGTTAAATTGAATTTATGAAATATTTTCGTTTTTATGTTGATTGCGGGTATGTAGTAGGGCACGGTCGATGCGAGAAGTTTTTGTTATGTATTAACGTTCTGAAAAGCATTTTCTCAAAATCTTAACGTATTCTTTCTTTATATTTATGCTTGCTTAAAATGAGTCACTTCTATGTTATTGGCAGTTTAATTTTTATTACACTTGGCGTAAACAAAAAAAAATATTTACGTTAAAGTAAATCATTTCAGTTGTCGGTAAAAAATGAAATACCACATAAAATATTAATCTGTACACTTCAACACACGCAAACCTATATCATTTCTAATAACTTGGAAATAACTTGCGCCTACATCGACCCGAAACTAGCTAATTGGAATTTTTAAGTGAACGTTTGAATCGCCAGCGGTAAGTATGCTGATTCCACAATGGCTTGACTTGATAAAGGGCATGTCTAGCGACTGTGAATTTTCGTTGCTCCAATGAGTTACACATGCATCTAAGAGACGTCAAGGCACGAGTAACATCGATTAAGCAGCTAAACATACTCCAAAGGGAAGTAACGATGCATTCTTGGTCAGGAAAAATATTAACAGTTGAAACTGCAATTTACTTACTAAAGATAGGTTTTGTGACCTGTAATTATCGCGGCAATTCGCATTTAGGTTGCTTGATTATTTCCAATAATTTCATAGAAAATTCGATTTTCTGAAAACCAGCTTACTATAAATCAGCAAATTCTGAGCAAAATAAATCCAAAATCTGTATTCTGTGTTCCGATTGCGGTGCTTGGTGCCAACAAATTGTATAAAGGCGTAAAAATGAATAACTTGCATTCAAGCGATTTATGCGTTATAAACCCAAAGTATGTACAAGTCAAAAGTGTGAAGAAAAGATACAATGAGACTTTGACAGTGTGAATTCCTCTATTCAAGCCGTCATATTTCCTGCAATAGGTCGTGTTCAACCCGCAGTAAAAAAAAATCGAAAGTATTAAGAAATGTAAAGGAAATTATCCAGAAAACAACAAAAAAATTATGTGAACTAGGAACTGGAATTTTAAGTTTGGAATTTAAAATTTGGAATTCGTAATTTAAAATTTAAAATTTTGAATTTGGAATTTGGAATTTGAAATTTGGAATTTGAAATTTGGAATTTGGAATTTGGAATTTGGAATTTTAAATTTGGAAGAATTTGAAATTTGGAATTTGAAATTTGAAGTTTGGAATTTGAATTTTAAAATTTGGAGTTTAGAATTTGGAATTTAAAATTTGAAATTAGAAATTTTGAATTTGAGATTTCAATTTGGAATTTGGAATTTGAGATTTGGAATTTTAAATTTAAAGTTTGGACATGGGAATTTTGAATTTGAAATTTAAAATTTGGAATTTAAAATATAAGATTTCATATTTAAAATTTGAAATACACCCTGCGCCATTGAAATGTTCGGTTTGAATTTTTAAAGTAAATTTTGGAAATACCACCGTTTGCTTCAAAAGTAGATGGCAAAAATGATAGATTCTGATTATCAAAACAATTTTTACACTAGTCCGAATATATTCAAATAAAAAGAACGGTAATCCGACATTTTAGACCTACATAACGTCGGATAAGGAATATTACCGCCCTACCTCGTAACAATTTGGTAGGTCTTTACAGTGTTTTTAACAAAGTTTTTTCAATTGAAAAATAGTTTTTTGTTGACAAAGGTAATTTTTATTCAAAATAAGAATTAACAGAAATAAAATAATTCATCTCAACCAAAATATTTTGAGAGAAATTGAACTTTTTAAAATCAATGATTAATAACCCAGCCCTTGGCTTTTATGATGGCCTTAAACCCGATCAGCATTGAATTCTAAAGTTTGATTAAATAATATATTGTTATTTCTTCAAACCAGACTTTTTCTATAAGATTTTTCCGCTCTTTGGCACTTTTCAGCTTGTAATTTGTAATCTTCTTTCCCATGAAGGACTAAATATTTTCAACAATATTGAGGTCAGGACTATTTCCTGTCCAGGGTAACGACTCAATCACCAAGCTATTTTTAAATTCGGCTACCTAAACAAAATAGACATTAAAATTAAGCATTCTTACTTCACAAATAACATCAATAACTCACGGAGAGTAATCGTCCTGGAAGAGTGGAATACTGATGTATTGAGTCGGGTCCTCAATAGTCACGATTAAAGTTTCGATAATTTTTTTATATTTTCCTCCGCTTTCTGAACTATCCAGAAGCCTTAGTGATCAAACTCCAAAGGCTGTTATGGCTCTCCAGGCCATAACATATGGTGAATTTTTCACTGTCGGCGAAATACATTCTGTTAAATACCGTTTGCCTTTTCGTCGCCGAACCCTTGTCCTTACATCGGGTCCAAAGATATTGAATTTGGATTTATCCGAGAATATGAACCAACGCTAGTCCCTGGGCATTCAATTTTTTCATTCTATTGCGAATTTGAGGCTTGCAGCTGCCATTTTTGCTGACAGTAATGATTTTCTCGCAGGTCGTCAAGCATATAAACCAAGTTCCTTTTAATAGTATGAACTGAAATAGTGTCGGTTGTTGCTATTAGAAGCTAACTTCTCAGCTCCAAAGCCGTAGCAAACCTTTGCTTAAGACCTAAATATCTGAAATTCGATTTGTTGAAACAGAAGTTCTCCTCTTTGCATCAGAGCCAAATTATCGTTTGATTTTCGGAATAGTGCCTTAACAACTTTCTAACTGCTGTTTGGTTACACTAAATTACTCTTGCAATTTGTCAATGTGTGTACTTTTTACCTTTGCTTGCAAAATTTTGGCTTTTTCGTTAGCATTTAATTTAGAGCGACACTTTGTAAAATTAACTCTTTGACTACTTAATTGAAACCGAATGAATATTTCATCCTTAGTTTGGTTTTAAATACGTAATAAGGCGTGAAATATGCTGAAAAATAAAAAAACAAAAAAAAAAAATAGCGAATGAGGTAAAATCTAGGAGAGAATTGCATGAAATAGTAAATAATCGAAATCGAACATTTCAATGGCGCAGGGTGTATATAATTTAAAATTACAATTTACAATTTAGAATTTGAAATTTGAAATTTACAATTTGAAATTTGGATTGTGGGATTTTAAATTTTAAATTTGGAATTTGAAAATTGAAATTTAGAGTTTGGAATTGAATTTTGAAATTTGGAATTATAAATTTTAAATTTGGAATTAAAATTTGAAATTTGAGGTTTGGAATTTAAAATTTGAAATTAAAATTTAAAATTTGGAATTTGAAATTTAAGATCTATGATTTAAAATTTTGAATTTGGAGTTCGGAATTTGAAATTTGGAACCTAACATTTAAAATTTGGAATTTATAATTTGGAATTGAAAATTTGGAATTTGTGTTTTGACAGGATTTTGAGTTTGAAGTTTGAAATTTGGGCTTTAAAATTTGAAATTTAAAATGAAATTTGGAATATGAAATTTTGGATTTTGGAATTTGGAATTAGAAATTTGAAATTTGGAATTACGGATAAGTTTAATATTTGTAATTTAAAATTTGAAATTTGGAATATGGAATTTTGTATTTTGGAGTTTGGGATTTGAAATTTGGACTTTGAAATTTGAAAGTTAAAATTTGAAATTTGGAATGTGGGATTTGAATTTTGAAATTTGTTATTTGAAAATTGAAATTTAGAATTTGGAATTGAATTTTGAAATTTGGAATTTGGGATTTGTGATAAAAATTTAAAATTTCTCATTTGTAATTTGGAATTCGAAATTTGGAATTTGGATATTAAAATTTGAAGTTCCAAATTTACAATTTTAAAATTAAAAATTAAAATTTGGAATTTAAAATTTGGAATTTAAATTTTGGAATTTGGAATTTGGAATTTAAAATTTGAAATTTAAGATTTAATAGAATTTTTATTAGAATTTAAAATTTGAATTTTAGAATTTGAGGTTTGGGGTTGAAGTTTGAAATTTGGAATTTGGGATTTAAAATTTAAAATTTACAATTTTGAATTTGGAATATAAATTTTGAAATTTGGAATTTGAGATTTCAATTTGGAATTTGGAATTTGAGATTTGGAATTTAAAATTTGAAGTTTGGAAATGGGAATTTTGAATTTGGAATTTGAAATTTGGATTGTGGGATTTTAAATTTTAAATTTGGAAATTGAAAATTGAAAATTGAAATTTATAATTTGGAATTGAATTTAAAAATTTGGAATTTTGAATTTTAAATTTCAAATTTGGAATTCAAATTTGAAATTTGAGTTTAAAATTTGGAATTTAAAATTTGGAATTTAAAATTTAAGATTTAAGACTTAAAATTTCGAATTTTGAGTTTGGAATTTGAAATTTGGAACCTGAAATTTAAAATTTGGAATTTATAATTTAGAATTTGGAATTGAAAATTTGGAATTTCAGATTATGAGTTTGAAATTTGCGCTTTAAAATTTGAAATTTAAAATGAAATTTGGAATATGAAATTTTGGATTTTGGAATTTGGGATTTGGAATTAGAAATTTGAAATTTGGAATTACGGATATGGAATTTGAAGTTTAATATTTGAAATTTAAAATCGACCTATCCAAGTAAGAATATGATAAGTGAAAAATACTGTTTTTTCAGGAGAGCAGTATAAAGGTTTAATTAGTTCTTTTCGCTGCTAGGAATAAACGGATCACTTTTTGTTCTACGATTTTTCTTTGTATTATAAACCTATGCATTTGGAATAAAACTGTGCATGTCTTATAAACACAAATTCAAAGAATTTCATTAAAAATTAACAAAGATCAAATTCTCCGTGGAACAAAAATATAACCGTACTTACGGAATGAACAAAATAAAATTATTCCCACAAAAAATATGATAATTGTACTTTTCAATCGAACAGTTGGAAAAATATTCCAGGAATAAAAGTATAACGAACTTTGTTATACATATTTAAAACATTATTTCCGAAGAAGAATATGATAAGTGACTTTATCGTTGATTACCATAAGAAGTTTTTCGTTATAAATTAATGCTAAGTCACTTATAGAAACGCTCATTGTATCGTTTATACTGAAGAGTACTATAAAGTGGCTTTGAATTCTTTTAACTAGATTTTTAGTTAAAAACGCATTATTTTAAGAATATAAAATCAGTCATAACCTTATCAATTTTAGAGATAATACTTTAAGATTTTGTCATAATAAGAATTCGACATCGTAGAATCCAAAAATCGTATTCCCGTAAAACTATGATAACTGACCTTTTCATGGTCTTAATTGGATAGGTCGAAATTTGAAATTTGGAATATGGAATTTTGGATTTTGGAGTTTGGGATTTGGATTTTGAAATTAAAATTTGAAATTTGGAATGTGGGATTTGAAATTTGAAATTTGTAATTTGAAAATTGAAATTTAGAATTTGGAATTGTATTTTGATATTTGGAATTTGGGATTTGTAATTCGGAATTTGAAATTTAAAATTTCTCAGTTTTAATTTGGATTTTAAAATTTGAAGTTCCAAATTTACAATTTGGAATTTTAGATTTGACATTTGGATTTATAATTTGAAAATTGGAAGTTGGAATTTGAAATTTGAAGTTTAGAATTTAATAAAATTTAAAATTTGGAATTTGAAATTTATATTTTGGAATTTAAAATTTGAGATTTGATATTTAAAATTTAAAATTGAAATTTTAAATTTGAATTTTGAAATTTGAAATTTGAAATTTGAAATTTAAAATTTTTAATTTCTTATTTGGAATTTGTGATTTGACATTTGAAATTTGGAAGTTGAAATTTAAAATTTGAAATTAATATTTAAAATTTGGAATTTGAAATTTAAGATTTACGATTTAACATTTTGAATTTTGAATTTGAAATTTGGAATTTAAAATTTGGAATTTGAGATTTGGAGTTTGAAGTTTGAAATTTGCAATTTGAGCTTTAAAGTTTAGAATTAATTTTTTTAATCGTCCAAGGTGAATAGTTTTTGGATTCCAATGGTTCGTTCATAACATTGTTGGTTGGTGCAAGGTTAATAAATCAGATTTTTAAATCAAAATGATACTGAATTGAAAAGGTTATACATATCTTCGTCTAGCGTGAATTTTGTTTAGCAGATTAGGTATGCGTTTACAATTAAAATAAATTCATTAGCCAAATCATATATTTGTGCTAATTGTTTGCACTTACAAGAATATACCAATGTGGATACTCAAATTATTTAATTTAATTTAGTATGGACAACTTAAAGCTTTTATTATTTAATGAGTTTCAGATCTAATTTAAATTATTTCACAGTGGGATTTCAAGCAGACTACCCATAAGCATATTATTATTTATTAATATTGAATCTGTTAGTGACAATATTTATAATTAAACTATAGGACTGCTATTAGGTAAAATATTGCAAAAGATACCGCAGTAGTACTCAGTATATGTTCACTAATTTATTTCGAAATATCGATGTTTCTCGAGTACACTTTTGAGTACTTTCTACAATAAAATTAAATATTGCCTAATAATCACTTACACCACAGAGGTTCATTATTTTCTTATCAGCCAATCAAAATCGCTAAATACTTGGTGATTAAATAGATATACAACAAAATAAATTTTATTGTGGTTATGACTTGTCACTTTCAACATTTCGCTCTATAATTTAATAAGGCGAACCAGAATCGCTACAAGCACACATTGTCCGTATCTAAGTATGTATATCGCTAAAACAATCAACCACAATTTTATTGACTGAATAAAACAAAATTTAATTAATTATAATGTTCGATAAAATTGTAAAAGAAAAAAAAAATGTTAATTTTATTAATCCAATTAAATTAATAAATAAATAATAAGTAAGCGATTTTCGGGTGTAAAATTATCGAATCACAGAAATTGAAAGTAATTTCATTGAACCATTTTTTTTTTGTTGTACTCTTGATTCTTGAATTCAATTTATTATTCAAATTTTATTTAATTCAATAATTTTTTATTTTTTGGAATTGTAATAATTTATTGACATCATAATTGGTGGTCATTTTGTAGTTTTTTTGTTGTTGTACGTGTGTATACGATTGTTACAGTTTTAATTCAATTAAATTAATCAAAGGTGACAAACCGTTAATTTTTGTTGTTATTTTTTTATGTATGTATGTTATAAAAATATTTTAACGGTTGAATAATGATATTTATTTATTATTAGTTTTATGTATTTTTTGTTTTTATTACAATCACTTTATACTCGTATGTGGACATGTATTGTTGAGGTATTCAGCCGTGAAATGGGGAACACACTTATTACATTTAGTTATAGTTTGTTGTTAAATCAAAAGGCATTAACTAAAAATTTTAATTTATCAATTTTTTTGACAGGTTTTGATTTTTAGTTAGTACAGGTATTGGATGCATGAATTACAGGTGGTATGGGCATTTACTATTTAAATTGAATGTGACTTATATGGTTCGAATAAAGTTTATTATTGTTAAATAATTTAGGTAAATGTTGAATTAAGGGCAACTACCCCAATAACCAACAAACAAAATAACGGTTTTGTGATACAGACTACCCTTTTGACAATATTATTTCTAAATCTCGCTCGTTGAATAAAAGGCTGTAATTCTACATATTCAGTTTACTGTGGAAAATTATTGTAAAATGTAAATTTCTCCTAACAACCAGGGAACTTGAACTTGGGAACTTTTAGGAGGCAGAAAATGGCAGGCACAAAATTCATATTATTTTATAAAAATCAGATTTTGTTGAATCCATCTTCATCAGAATATGTTGTTGTCAGATTTTAAAAATAAAATTTCCCTTTTCCATATTTTAATCCCCACCTTGTGTTTTCAGAAAAGTCAAAAATGGATTTTGTGAAAAAGGTTTTCGTCAAAATGAATCATGACATAATAGATTTCGTCCACTTATAGTTATTTCAAGAATTTCACAGAAACTCCAATTCTATTAGAGTGTGAAAATACTTTGAGGGGCTATTCGATTTCTATAGAAAATAAATCGTCAATTCATGCTACAGTGTATTACCTATGGGACATCGCAAACTGAAATTTAAATTTTCCAAAAAAATCTTGCGGTACCATATGCTTCTTCCGGGATGGTGAATCTAATTGTCCGATTTTGAAAGTTTAACATATCCAGAGTCTCACAGTTTTCATTTTCTTGGCAATGATAAACACGTCGTTCACATACGTTAACAACACTAACGTTAGATCTGAATATATTACTTCAATATGAGGCAATTTTGCTATCCATGCTTGTACCAAAAGTCTCTTCAAAGTTTTCTCTCTAAACTGAGATCGAATTTGGTCCAAAAGAGTGTTTGTTTCTTTTTAACAACCTGTGATAGTTTTATCCTCTAAATCATGCTATTTCTAACGATCCACCTTACAATGACGAGCGATACCGATTGGAACATTAGGATAAAGGGATATGACGTAAAATGAGATCACGTTGGGTTAATGTAATTTGTGATAGTTTGAACTTTATTGTTTTATTTGTGTATAAAAAAACAACCGACAACGAGACTTTTTTTCATATTAACATCAGGTCATAACCGCTATCGCATTACTTGATCTTGGGGCGTGCTGCTTCTCACCAGGACTCCTCACCGCGCAATTGCCTGCCATGTCTCCTCGGACTGCAGAATCAGCTTCACAATGGTATCGGATCCCATTGTAAAATTCATACATCTCATTTCTTTCCCCCCTAATGAATCCTCTACACTCAAAGAATGTATGCTATACGTCACCACTCTTGTCCGGAAAGTACTCACGCTAAGGAAACCTCAATTTGTTAGTCTAGTAGGGGAATGTTACAAAGCAGTCATGACTTGTCAGAAACTGAGTCACAAAAAAGTCTAGTTCAACGAAGCTAAGTTCGACTCAGTGACGGAAATGCCTGATCAGTCTTACCGTCTGCCAAGTCTTGAGAGTACTGCAATGAGCTTTTGCAGTCTCTTTCTCCTATCCAAACTACCAATTCAAACAGAAGACCACTCAACATTTGGATTTATTCCAGTTACAATCAGAACTGCTTTATCAGATGCTATTCGGTAAGCATAAGCAACAATTATTTTGTTTTGTCTCTGTAGCGATAGGAATAAATGCGTTCGTCTGGGTCGAGGCCTGAAAATAAAAACCTACAATAGTCCAACGTCACATCGTTCGGTTTAATTAGCGAATATGTCTTTAACTGGTCTTAAAAGCTGCATCTCCTTGTTTACAAAATAGACTATCATACATAAATAATTGATGAAGCTGCTTCGATTAGTGAAACGTTTTAAGTTTAGGTAATTGGTTCAACGCTCCCATCGAATTTCAGAAAGTGTCAGTAATGTGGGTGTTTTAAATGAAGTTTTAACATAGACGAGAATTTATTTCAAAACAACCTAATTTCGTGGAATATATTTTAGCTGGAAAAGCTACCAACTCCCCAAAACTTATCCCTAGAATTAAACCCAAACAAAACGACTGAGTGTCCAAATCAACATAGTTCGAAAAATAAATGAGTACTTGAATTCAATTCTAACGCTGACTTCCAATTCAACCCACAATGCACAAAAAAATCCCCAAAATAAACCTTTCATTCAACCCCAAAATAACCCCAACTCCACTGACAAGTCAAATCCGAACTCAGTGCTCAACTCATTCACTAAACTGATACGGTCTAAAGAATTTAACACAGTCCCTACTTAACATCTAACTTGATCCCCAACTCGAACCTCAATTTAACCCCAAATTCAACGAACAACTCTATCCTTAATCCAACTTTTACCTAAAAATAAAGCCCTAATTGAACCGCTCACTCAATGTAAACTCAACCCCAACTCAACCCCTACTCGACTTCCAAGCTCTTCACTCAATAACTGACACAACGCTCAAATCAACACGGTCTGAAAAACTATTGTACATGTGCACACCTCCACTCAGCCCTATCCCAACCCAAACTCAATTCCAACTTAACCAAAACTAAAACCCAGCCAACCCTAACTCAATCCTCAACCCGTACAACAATTCAACCATCACTTCAATCCCGATGATCAATCCTCAAACTCGCATGATAAAAAATTGGTTAAAGTGGATCAACAATTATGTTTTAGTACCACGTGGTTTTGGCTTCATTTGTATGTCAGGTAACCGACCCTTTTGACGTAAGATTCCAAATCTTACCATTTCCCGCCCTGAAACAGATTGGGTCCTTCGAAACGTGGTTAAAAAACGTGTTGGACAACATTTTTGGTAATTTTTGGCAGGTCCGTTAACTCAATGCTCAACTGAAACCCTAAATCAACACGGTCCGAGAACTGCACGCCTATATTAAATCAACTCAATCCTTGCTTAGACTACGCAACTTGACTCCCTGTCTCAATTTAACATCAAACTCAATGCACAACTTGTTTTTCAAATCAATACCCTCCGAAATATACATACACCAGTACCTAAATTTTGTTCGTTATGAAATTGACGTCATTTAATTTTTTTCTGCCTATCAAAAGTGCTTGTATGCTAAAAATCATTAAACAACCGAAAACATTTTATTTATATGTTTTTATTAATAACAAATACGAAAAAAAATTTATCCTTTAACTCAACAAAAAAAAATGTTACTCCATAATCAAAAACAACAACAAATCAAGTCTCTCAAAAGTTATTTTGTTTGTAGAATGACAAATCTCATCTCAAAAGCAAGAGAAAAGTATAAAACACGAGAAGAGAAATGAACGTAAGCACCAAAAAATACAACCGATTCACCCGATTTAATTATTTTTGATGCTTACTGTCCTAAAAAACGCACACATACAACAAACAAAAATAATACAACACAACCACAAAAATGCATACTATACATCGTGTACGAATACAAAATTCTCAATTCTCGTGTCTCGGTTTGCGAACAAAATTTACGTACAGCTTAAAACAACTCAAGCTAACTTCCAACTCAAACCCCAACACAACCCCAAATAGATACTCAACCGAACGGCTGACTCAAATTTAGCTCAACCGCCACTCAACCCCAACTCATACTCAACCCGATCCCAACTTAACGCCAACTCCTTCCCCACTTCAGTCCTTAACTCAACCTTAAACGCAACTTAAATCCCAAATCAACATGGTTTGAAAAAATTGCGTACATGCACTCAACTTAAATAAACTCTAACTAGCTTTAACTCAACCCTCAATTAAATCCCCAACTAAACAAGTCACTCAACCCTAACACAACCCGAACTCAATTCCAACTATACCATACCTAAACCCTAATTTAACCATAGGTTAGGTTAGGTTGGGTGTCTTGAAGACCGGCATAGACAAAAAATGGTCCTTAGCCATACCACATACACATTTCTCAACTCTACTCACTGAACCATCCGGAACTTAAACGAAACGTTGAATACATCTGACGTCCATCCCATTGAGATCCGCCAGGTCGCTGAAGAGAGGAGTTCCTAAAACTTCCATCTGCTTAACGCTAAACGGGGACAACAGAGAGACAGTACAGTTTCTTCCTCCTCTAGTTTTTCGCCGCACTTCTAAGCGCAAGGATAACTCAATCCGAAAATTAGTCCCCAACTCAACCCTCAACTCAATCTTGAAATGATCACATATAAAAATTTGGGAAATATTTATATAAACAGGCGATTTTGAGTCAATTCGTACTGCAACTAAACGATCCTCTTGACGTGTAGTTGGGCAGATAAATCGTAGACAATTTTACCCACAAAAGTGCCCCCTTTTTTACAACTTAGAGTTTATGTGATTTTGCGAAAAGCTTGCACTTGACAAACAGTATCAACAAGTTGATGAATAAACGATATACTGCCCGTTTAAGACCGCAATTAATAACGGCATTAACAGACAGTGGGAACACAGCCAGCAAATTACAATTCAATGACACAAAACCAAGAAAAAATTTCCATTGGTTTTTGTTCTAATTTTAATCAAAACGTGTCCCGTACCGCCCAGTAAAAATTACAACGCTTGAAAAATTAAATATTATTGGTTTGGTTTTAAGCATTGCAATTCTTTGTGTATCTTGAATGTTCCGAGACTCGATGATTTCTCAATGCTTGTACATTTTACTTTTCTAGTACTTACCTCACGCTAAATCCCAATTGCTGACGTCGTCATCCTACCCCAAAAGTAAGTTTGTGGTGACACGAATAATCGCCCAAACAAGAACTTCAAATTCATCCGAAATCATAAAATGTATAATCGATCAACAATTTAAACCATTAGTTTAAAACACGCATATTGGTTGCTTTTTTATTTTCTTTAAATTAAAATTTCCTTTTTCCAGTACACGGGAATGTACAAAATTAAATCTCTATATTGGGCTATTTTGATAGTGGGATTCATTTCTAAATCAGAAAGGAATTTAGTCTATTCGCCTTATTCCTACCATATAAAGAAATATAACCACTAGAATTTGCTTAGGTGGGGCTGCTAACTTAAATGCTCACGCTCGTGTGTAAATTCTAGAATTTCTAGAAAAGGAAAATTTTATTTTATATTGTATGGAAAATTAAGATTTCCCTTCAAATTTTGTTGGTGTCAATAGCAATGCTACGCTTGTGGTATAATATAAAATATTAAATATCAAAGTAATAATAATAAGCTAAGTTGATTTAGTTGATTAAGTTGATTTAAGTCATCTGGAGATAATTATTATTATTGTTGCTAAAGTATTTAAATAATAAACCAGGAATTTCACAGACTACTCTTAAAGTTTTATTATTCTTGAATGCCATCTAAATTCTAAACGATTTCAATTCCCGAGTTGAAAATTTAACTAAAAATGTATGTCACTAAAGACCACCCGTTTATGACAAATCAAACCCTTATACTATAAAACGCAGGAAGAATTATAATTCGTAATTGATAACGCGAAATAATAATTAATGTATTTAAGGCGATTACGATTATTCTCCAACAACACTTTGTATTATGTTTTATGTACGGACACAATATATCCGTGTGTAATACTTTGTACATACCATATAAATTTGCGTGATGATTTCAATATATTTTATGTATAGGAGGTAAAATTATTATTAACAATATTCCCTTACCTTTAAACTCGCTAATAGGTACACTTATACAAAGTCTAACAAACAATACACAAAATTATGGTAAAATCATATACTAACAACCATAGTTTCAATTTTTAATTTTTTTTTTTTAACATAATTACTTATAATATTATACATTTAACACAAATACAATATATAAAATGCAAATAATATAATTTTTGTTTTAATAAATTTTTTCCTGCATGATAATGATTACATGAAAATATCATAAAAAGCAACAACGACAAAAATACCTTGCTGGTAGTTAAACGCCATGCAATTTGTTGTTTAAATGGAAAACGTTTTTCCTTATTTTCATTGAAGAAAGTCATGTAACACGAATTGATTTTTATTTATTTATTTGTGGTTTTATATGTATAGTTGTATAAAAGCTTTTGAATAACTTTAAGTCTCATTTATTTATGCCTTTTTGATTTAATCATCATGAATATATCGTAAAAGGTCTTTTATATAATAAAATTGTTCGTTTAAAATCACAAAATGGGGAAAATTGAATTTAAATTTTTAATTTGTAGTAACAAAATACAAAATATTTAACTTAAATTAAGCTTATTTGATATAATAAATTAAAATGTTTTGAAATGAACATTTCATTGTGAGGGTAGCTGAAGGACAATGTAGTTTCCTAGTAGGATAATATTTAAAGTTATCTAACAAATATTGATTGATAGTCATTTAAAAGGTTATATAACTATGTTTATATTTTTATAATCTGTTCGAACACACATTGTTATAAGTCCGTTTTATGTAGGCCTCTACAATAGTACATAGCTTCATTGCTTCCTATCTGAATATTTGCTTGAGACTTTCTAATCTCAAGCTTTAACTTAAATTTATAATATTACTTTGTTTTAAATTTTAAGAATTCCAAATTAATAATTTTTGGCACAGAAACAAATTACAATTAAAATTCAATATTAAGACAAAGCTCGGATAAACTTGCTAAATTAAAAAAAAAACCAATTTCTCAGATTAAGTTGAAAAAAAATTAAATTCAAAAGTTTAAATAATTTTAAAACCTATACAGTAAAATTTTCTGTAATGGACTGGTTCTAGCTTCCCAAGTCTTCAACCTATCCAATTTCTAATCTATTAAAATTTATAGAATCCAAAATAATTAATCTTTTAAATTTTAATTTTGAATCTGAAATTTTTTAAGTTTTTTGTAATGAATTATACAGACTTTATTCAATAATGTCACAAAAATAATTCAATTCTATATTCAATTTTATATAGAAAAATGGTCCCAGGACAGTTCATTGTGAAACTCTAGCCGATATTTTGTTTAGTTTGTAATATTCCTCTTCATGTTTTACGCGGAAGTTTTGATCAGCTAGACACTAGACTTTAAAAACAAGTAAAATTGCTTCGGCAGATCTCTGTCTAGTTTATATTCCAGGCCTCTGTGCAATACTTTGTCGAAGGCTTGAGACACGTTAAAGAAGATACTTGAACATATTTTTTTTGTTTTCAAAATCATCTTCAATTAAATCTGTGATTCTGTGCACTTGATCTATGGGAGAGTAGGAAGTATTGTTAGGTTTAAGAATCATTATCACCACTGCCAGCATGGAACGTATTTTAGCCTAAATGGTGCTGCGTTGATTACTTGCAGTAATTTTCGTAATCCTTTTTCTGGTAGTCATTTAACTAAATGTTCAGTGATTAGGTCATATCCAGGAGACTTTTTTGAGCTTAAGTTGTTAGTAATTTTATCTTTTAGCTCTTGTAGTTTTATAGTCTTATGTTTTGGTTACATTTACTGGATTCATCAGCTCTTTGCATTGTATGTGGTTAAAATGTGTCTATAAAACAGGAAACCTTTTGATTTCTTTGATAAGCATTTTCAATAGTTGCTTAAATTCAATTGTTGCTCCTCTGTCAGATTTTTGGCCCTTTCCGTTTTTATCTAACGGGATCTTCTAGTTTTTCAGCAGCCCTAATTGGTATACGCTTGGTATTCAGTTCGATAATGTTCCGGAAGAGATTCCAGTTTATATAATGGTATCACATCTTAACTACAGGCGAGCGGTCAGTCGAAATTCCCTCACTGTTTCCGAGTAGTACGTGGTTTTCAAATATTATTTTGTTACAAAGAAATCTATCAAATTTAGTATCTTGTTTATATCCGCTGTTCAATATGTTGGTTTACCTCCAAGCTGGAACTTACAGTTTAAAGCCCGTCCAAACAGCAAACAGCTTCTTATGGTTGTTAGTCTTGATCCCCAATATTTATTTTTAGCATTAAAATCGCCTCTGATTATGAAGTTAAAACCGAGCTATTTGAGTAACGTAACCTAGTTTTCTTTAGTCAGATGAAAACGTGGAGAGCAATAAATTGATAGCAATTTATTTAATCGAACATGGTGGCTACTTGCATAATTTCTATCAATTTTTACTCCTTTGTAATATTTGTTGTTTTCCGTCACAAATATATTTGGGCCGCGTCTCATTTTTTGTACTGGGTTAATGGCGTGGTGTAATCGAATTTTAACGTATGAATCTTTTGTCCGAGATTCTGAAATTAGGCATCATTCTTATTTTAAGGAAAATTTCTAGCTTTGGCATTTGTTGCAACAGTAAATTTGCATTTCAATTGGCGACCTTGAATGTATTATTTATCATCGTAGATTAGTATATCATGCAAGTGTTTTCATTCCCCGTTTCTCCCTTGTTTAACCGTTGTTGTACAATCTCTGAGTATGGTTTTCTGACTATTGCGCTTCTTTCTGATGGTTCTCTATTTTGCAGTTCCTTCGCTAATTCACATCATCCATAGTTAGCGGGCTGCTGCCCGCTTTGTCTAATTACAAGTTTAGGCGCTTTGTTCGCAATATTTCTAAGCCAAGTAAATCTTAATCAAATTTTTTAGTGTTGCTACAGATTCCACAGTAACCGTTTATGAAAAGCATATCTTAAGTATACTCAAAATAGATGTTATTCCCTCCCACTTTGATAATAGTTCATCATTAACAAGGTCTCCGAAAATAAACGGTAGATGTAAAATAAGGCACCAACATTGTGATGCCGAGAGACCTAAATTGTCTTTACTAATAGAAGATGGTTTACGAAATAAATATCCAAAATTGAATGAATGTATTCTTTTATTTATTTGATCTAAAGAAATAATTTTTTTGGTGGAAAAAGCATTAAACAGAGCCAAAATAACATATGGAACGACACCTTCTAGCAAGTCATGCATGGGATCTACCGTAAAGTTTGTTATTATATCGAAATATTTCAATTCGTTTAATACAGAAAAATATTTTACACCTTTTCTTAGAGAAAGATCTCCAACCAAATTATTATTTTTCTCTACATTTTCGCTAGTTCGCAATTTATCAGCAATTTCTTCAAATACTGTTTGAATTTCAGTTTTGTTCATTTCGCAAATCCTACACAAATAATTCGAAATGAATCCACCGGCAAACCCTATTATTTGGTTGGTACCAAGATTATCGTGAGTCACACTTGTTAATTTGCCGTACATTTGCCCGCGTGTTGTTAAAATACCATTCAGTTCTAATGTTTTTAAATCTTCTACTAAAGGTTTCAAAATAGAATTGTATGAGGCTTCTTGCTTTGAATCATTAGCATTAAATAATGCAACTAAATAAATATTTTCCAATTGCGACAAATATAATTCTGGTAAATTTCTAACAGAAAAATATATTGCTCCTAATTTGTGAATAGTTTTTCGATTACCCAAGGGATTTCTATATTCGAAGTCATCATAGAAAAGTTGGATCTGAATAGCATTTGGATGTGCCGAGAAAAAAGATTTCAGTTTAAAAATAGAACCTCAACAAAACTTCTCCAATTGTTCATCGTCGCATGTATGCGCACTATTAAATCGTTTAAAAAAACTGTCATTTTTAAAAAGAGATTTAAGCGTTTCTAATCTCTTTTATAAGTGCTCCTAAGCTTAGTTCCTTAGGTTCCACAAAAAAGTCCGAATCTTTGAACTTTTTAGATCTTTTATATTTTGTTGAGTAACTTCTTAAATCGTTGTTGAATTTGAAAAAGGAAACATTTAACTTATCGTACAAATTGACATTTGAACATGATTCGTCAGACCTATGTAGTTATAATTTCTGTATAAGCAGTTGTAACATTTTTTAAAAGCTTCGAGGTTTCAGTTAGAATTTTACAAACGGTTGCTTCTGGCAAATCAAAGAAATTTAAATTTGAAATAAAACTTGAAATCCCTATATCTTGAAAATCAATATCGTTAAAGTTGAAACTTTCAAACAAGTGTGGATTGTTCAATTCATTTCTAGATAGGTATCTCTAGATTAGAAGTACCTTCTGCACTCTCATTGAATAATATGTTTACAATTAATAGCATGCTTTTTTAAACCGGTATAAAGTGAACAATCTTTATTAACAATGAATTGTAATTTTAGAAATTTAGAACTTATTAAAGAATGAACCAATTTTAATTGAGCCAGTATAGTTGAAAATAAAGGCGCCTTTTTTTGCATATGAAACAAAAGTTTTCATTTTCCTATTGTTCAGTATAGAATGTAACAATAATAACGAGTTGATATTCCAAATTATCGAGATAACTAAGAAAAATTTAAACAGAAAAATTAACTATGTACAATATAAATTGACATTACCTTAACCAATTTTTTTATATCTAATAGTAACTCTTTAGTTGTTGTAGGAATTCGTTTCACTCGCAAATTTCTTAAATATACTCGTACTTCTGGATAAGCAGTTATAAACCGTTCGAATATTATTAAAATTTTAATCAGCAAATTCGGGTTTCCTTGAACAATCGTGAAATGTGCTTTTCCACAATATGCTTGAAATCGTCCCTCTAGTAATGAAACAGCGTATAAAAAAAATAGTGGTTTTAAAATAATTCGCATTTAAATGTTTTTTGAAAAAACTTTTTAAAATAAAATCTTTTATTTCATAGAAAATTAAATTTTCTATAAAATAAAAGATTTTATTTCAAAAAGTTTTTTCAATAAACATTTAAATGCGAATTATTTTAAAACCACTATTTTTCTTATACACTGTTTCATTACTAGAGGGACGAAATTATTGTTGAATTCTTAATCCTTTCTAAAACGAATAAGGTTTTAAAAATGTATTGAAATTAAATTATTCAAACCAAATAATAAATATGTTGAAAAAATGGAATTTATCCATTTTTATATATGTTTCTGCGGCTTTTATCACGTTATATAATAATCGGAAAACTAAAATTGAAGAATATATCAACGACAACAATATACAACAATTAAATAGTGATCCCACAAAATTATACTTGAAAAACATCAATAATGTTATAAATAAGTCAACAAAAATCTTAAATAAACACCAAATATATTACAATAAAATGATAAAACCTGCAGCCCCCAAATTAACTGGACTTCCAAAGATACATAAAATTAACATCCCGATACGTCCGCTAATTAACTATACAACGTCACCAACATATAAAATAGCTAAATTCTTAAATAAATGGCTGACACAACACATAAAATTAAACAACGATTTATCAATTAAAAATAATTTGGAACTAGTTGATAAAATAATATCAATTAACATCCCTAATGGCGCGAAACTAGCATCGTTCGACGTTAAAAATATGTACACAAACATACATATAAACGAAACACTAACAATAACTGGAGATTTATTAATTAAAAATAACGTAGATAATGGAAAAATCAATGAAGCTATAAATTTATTACACACCATAACCCACCAAAATTATTTCACACACAACAACACAATATTTAGTCAAACAGATGGATTGCCTATGGGAAATCCATTGTCGGGTACACTTGCAAACATATTTTAAATCACATTGAAAACATGCACATCCACAGCACCAAAAATAAACTTAAAAATAACATCTTATACTGGCACAGATATGTCGACGACATACTGATCCTATTCAATGGATCAAGCAGGCAACTCGATATTCTCCATCAATACATCAATAAAATACACAAAAATATTAATTTCACTTTGGAAATAGAAACAAACAAACAGTATAATTTTTTAGATTTAACAATACAAAATGTCAACCACCAACACCAATTTAAAATATATAGAAAAGATACACAAACAAACCACACCATTCACAATACGTCGAATCATCCATTCCAGCATAAAATTTCCGCATTTAACCACATGATTGAACGTTTAAATCACATACCAATGAGTGAAAATAATTACATGGAAGAATTAAATACCATTGTGCACATTGCCATAAATAACTGATAAACCGAAAATTTAATACATTGCCTCAATTCAAAAATTATAAATAAAATACATCAACGCAATATGACAACACTATATACAACAGAAGAAATCCAGAAAAAATATATACCAGTCACATACAACAACAATACCAGCAACATTATGAACAAAATATTAAACAGGTACGGTTACACTATAGCGCACAAAACCAATCACAATTTACAAAATCATTTAAGACCACGAAGAAGCAATACATTAGATAGTGGCATTTATAAATTAACATGTAACAATTGTTCAAAATTCTATATTGGCCAGACAGGCAGATCCTTTACACAACGTTTCCAAGAGCATGTACAAGTGATTAATAATACAAATCGAAACCAAAAAATTTTTAAATCAAACTATGCTCAACATTTGGACAACGAGAAACACACATATACGGATATCCAAAATAATCTACAGATTTTACACAAGATGGTAAAGGGCAACATGATGGATAGAGTAGAAGAACTTGAAATATATGATATATAGAACGAAAAAACCCGATGATTTTAAATGACAAGGTGAATACCAAAACGAACAAAATTTACGAACTAATAATGCATCAGTTATGACGAAAAAATATTTATATAGAGTTTAAAATCACAATCAAATTATTATTGTAGAATGCACTGACGAAGAATGATACATTCGAACCCGGTCGCATTTTTTTAAAGAATATATCACATAATAGAAAGTTTTCTATAATATTCACAATTGTTTTTTAACATGTTAATTATTTTTATTTTTATTTTTGTATAAAAGTTTGTTTGTATAATTATAATTATATTTTTTTACATTTAAAAAGTGCTTGTGCCATTATTAAAAAAGGAAATAAGTGTAACCAAAAATTTATTGTGTTTTTTTTTCCGATTATTAAATAATAAAACCTACATTTTGCGAAGCACATCATTAATTTATGAATGCCCATTTGTATTTCTTAATCTCCCTGGATATGGTGAAAATGAACGAAATAAATTTCAAAATTGAGTCAGGAGTTGGAACAATCTGAAACAATTGTAACGAGCATCGACACCGTAGATGTCGGCTATCAACAGAAATTATTCACTTAGAGGCTTCGGGGCGGTCATCTCTGGCTGGGTAAAGCTCATGGTGTTGGGTGTGGGGTTTCCCGAAGCATAAGTGAACCATGTAAGACCGCGATAAAGGGAACAACAATGAAGGTAAAGGAAACGGGTAAAGGCAGGACCAACTCACCTCACTGCAGCGACTACACTCACCACTTCATCCTCACAATTAAGCTTTTAGCTACTCATATTCTGAAAAGCGAAAAAAACGGAATTCTCTGAAGCGGACCACGAAACAATAACATACCGAACTTATAACTTTAAAAACAAAACATTTTGATTATGCAGCGAAGTGTAAATAATTCAAAATAACAAATTTTACTTAGTTTAATTTAAGAACAATTAGAATGGCAATAATGATGAAAATTCAAAAATAAAATTAACATTATTTTTGTTTCTTAACTCTATATGACGTCATTTTACTAATAGCTATAACAGTAATATTTTCCTTTCCCTTTTCTTAGAATAAAAATGAGGAAAAAGTGGAAAGAAAAATAGTACACTAAAACTAACTCCCCAAAGAAAAATAAGAGAACAAAAAAAAATCCGTAAGCGACACAAACAAAATAGGGGATTCAATTAATAATTGATTAAATGTAATATTGTAACGGGTTCTTCACAAAAAAAAAAAAAATCAAATAAATATAACGAAAAATCGATTTCTATAATATTTTATATTACTTTATAATACTTATTATAAAAAAAAAAATTTGTATATAAATTATGTATAGAATAATTATGAGTAAAAAAAAATTATAAAAATTATGATTTAATATTTTTAATAAAGGAAAAGAAAAAAAATTAATGATCAAACTAATAGGTATTAAACAAATATTCTAAAAACAAAAAAAATTAAATAATTTAGATTAAAAAAAAATTTGAAATGAAATAGATTGTAGGTATCTGATCTAATATGTAGTTTCAAAACCAATAAACCGATGAACTATAAGAAGATGTTTTCTCCAGTTTCCAGAAATCAGCAACCGACACTTGTCCTATGAAAAAAATATGAAAAGAAAAAAAAATGCGTTAAATTTTTAAATAAAATATGGATATTTAGATAATAATAATTAAAATGAAATTCTTTGTTCCACTTCGAAATTATTCATTTTGAAGTGTCAATAAAATTTTTTCTGGGCGCCATCTTCAATTAAGAAGAAAAAAAACCCGTCACGTGGTTTTATCCTGGCTGGTACTCTAAAAGCTCTATGAGGACTCAAAGGCGTGGGTTATTGAATAATTTCAAAGTTACGAGAAAAAAAATAATGTAAAGTATATTTTGCTATATATCAGGAAACAAAAAAAAAATGATTAATAAATTAAATATGTATATAGGAAAAATATTGGATCGAAATAAATTTATCCGCTTACCAATCGTACGACTTGGATAACCGTTATGCTTTCATTAGACTTGAACAAACAAAATTATAGCGGACCAACTGTTTACTCCGTTTATTGTCTTTTCGGATGACCTTTCCTCCTGTGGCACGTGGAAGGAAATTCCAGCTAATCATCCAAATCAGCTCACACCAACAACAAAAAAAAATATAATAACGCCACTCAAAAAAACTATTTACTAATCAAAGTTTGATTTAAATTAACCAGAGACGGTATTAACTTAGATGGTATCAAAGTAATCAAAAAAATATATTGTTCCTATCAAAATAAAATTCTTTGAACCACCCTAAGTGAAAACAACACATACATTTTCACAATTATAAATTTTTAAACACGAGTGTTTCTCGGTTTCATATAAATTGTACATTGTACGTAATTAATTATATGATCATATAACACCAAAAATTCAAAGCACGTAATATAATCACTTATAAAAAAAAAATGTATATATAACTTATATTTACGTATTATTCAGCCAGCTGCAATATGGCGATCCAAAAAAAAAACTCCAAGTCCAAAAATAAATCCAATTTGTCGTTCGATCTCCAATTATTTTTGATGTTGCTTGTCCAACGTCTCCGTTCAAAAAAAAAAAACTTTGTCTTTTCCAAAATATACATATAACCATCTCCAACTTCTCTCCTCCTCAATGGTATATCCACTCTCCTCTTCAATTTGCTTTGCGCTGTCCTCACATACACGCTCATATATTGATCAGCAAAAATAAATTTGTGGAAAAGGTTAGGGGAAATGGTTAATGAAATCATAACAAAATAAAGATTTGCAAATAAAGAGAACAAATTTTCAATACAAAAAAAAATCAAATTAAATCAGGGATATTTCACCCACAAAATGTATTCCGCCACGCTAATGGTATTCTCATAAAACTTTCAAAATTGTTACAATATAATATTTGTTGTAATAATAATATAAAATATAAATAAAATAATTAAAAAAAACCTGATTATTTATTTAGGTGGCGACCGTTGCAATTTTCCATCTGTTGGTCGTACGATTTTTATTGATTTTATTCATCGCATAAACAATTGTTTTTAGATTTATGGTTCACACACACATTAGATATATTGTTTATCAGTTATCACTATTATCACACTGTTTACAGTTATTTATTTTGTTTTCGTGGTTTTAAGTTTATCATACCACATGCGCAAAATCACGTTACTTATTGCCACACCCAATCATACAACAACACTCACTGGCAATTCGCGAATATTTATATGTGAACATTTTTTTGTTTGTTTTATTGTTGTTTTATTTTATATGATTTTAGTCTTTGTGTATTTAAGAATTCAATACATTAATCAGTAATCAGAATCACTATGTTCAATGTTTTGGGTTTTTTTTTCAGTTTCTTCTATCAAAGAAACTTGCACTTATGGTAACTTAAAATTAAACAGCAAAAAAAACCGAAACTTATGACAAAAATTTGGATTTTTCAATTTTCATCATCCAAAAAAAAAAAACGTAATTTAATTTATCGTCCAATTACACAGACTATTCTCGATTCAAAAAAATGTTATTTTGTATCCGTTTAATATTTTTTTTTGTTCTGTTTTTAGAGTTATAAAATTTTTAATGGGTATCAGATACTAAACCCAAAATATTTTTATTTAATTTTTAACACAAATCCATAAAATTCACAAATTATCACTATTGTTTTCGATACACTATAGGGCCGAGAAAAACCCACAAAATGATAAGATAAAAGGCAAAACTCAACTGATCTCGTGATCATAAAATCGAGCGATATTTATAGAATTGAACACAATAGGCTATCCCACCAATAACTGAAACTGGACAATCTAAGGTGATTTCTCCTACAAAACAAGCTTTTCGCGCGATTTTTATTTTTATTTTCATTTCAAATTGTTGCTCTATGATGAATGAATTCTGTATAACGCACCAAAACAAAAATAATATTCCAGAGGTATGAAACCGTACGAACTTGGTACGCCGTTTGCAGTGCCGGTCGTTACACAATGTTACATCAATTATTATCATTTGTATAAAATGTTTAATTAAATATGAAAATGTTACCTTGATTGATCTACAGAAGTGTTTATTTAATGTTTATAGTATAGGATCTCCAAAAACTCGGTTTTCGGTTTTTTGTTATACCTAAAACCCGGGTAAAACCCGGATTTTTACAAGCCCTAGTTTATCGATTTTCCAGAGTAGTTTAAACGATATGCGGTTAAATATCAACAGGGATGTTTAATATTCCTCCAAATTTGTATCTGAACCACAACAAACTCAATTATTCAAATGTTTAAAAATTCAATATTATCGAACCCGAGAAATAATATAACCTCACTTTTCAATTTTTTTAAAATTGCGTCGTATCAAATTCGCTTTGTTTATACATAATATTAATCTTTAACCAATTATGTCAACCAATCTTAATTGATATAACATAATACTTGTACACCTTAACGATCACATAACTTAAATTATTAATTATTATAAAGTATCAATTCATAATTATTTTCAAGATACACAACCGCTTTTAGTAGAAAATAATTGATTTTTGTGTATAGAGTAATTGACCTATTTACCGCTATAAACTTTTATATTTTATAATATATTTTATTTATTTATTTTATTTATTTATTTATTCATTTATTTATTTATTTATACACCATTAAATAACTTAAAAATAAAAATATAAAGAAAAATAAAGAATAAATAAACAAAATAGGGCAATCATCACCAAAAAAGGCAGTATTGATATACCCTTCTAAAAAATAAAAAAGAAATTTGGTGTGGAGCCAAAAATATACATCAAACAAATAATTAAACATAAAACTCGTAAACAATAAAAATTAAAAAAATATAAAAAATTAGTAAAAATGATAAAAATTTTAAAATCATTAAATAAAAATAAAACTAAACAAAAACATTTTAAAGCAAATGAATATTAGGATGTTCAAATAACCACAGCTTAACAAGCTTCAAAAACGATTTGGAGATTATTTGTTGCCTAATACCAAGCGGGAGGTTCTTGAAAAATGATGGTGCACTAACCAGAAAATACCTTCTGAAATGCTCAAGAAAAAAATGAGAAACATCGACTAAGAATTGATCATTATTTCTGAAATTGTACCGTGCATTAAATCTCAAATTTCGGTGCCCACTCCTAAAATTAAATAAACGTATAACTCTAAATACATACAGATGTTGCAAAGGTAAAACTCTCAAATTCGTAAATAAAGGCCAAGCTGAAACAAAAATAGATTTAAAACATATACTACGGATTGCATGTTTCTGAGCAGTTATGAGAGTTTTTAAAGTTGATCTACAGCAACCGCCCCAACATGATAAACCATACTCCAACCTAGAATTAAAACAGGGCCAACTGTATTGGCAACCTGCTTTAATAAATGGTTGAAAGAAAAATGAAGAAAAATGATTCCTTGACATACGAATTATCGAAGACCTCCAAATTACACTTAGTATTAGGAACACCAGATTTGAGGTTTCAAGCCACATTGCCAAAGAAATTACCAAACTCATTAGCAATATCCAAGGAATTAGTCAACATATCACTATCACTAGATATAATGGAGCTTATATAGTTCCCAGAGTTCTTGCTACCCAATATATTATTAATAGTACGCCAAATATGTTTGGGGTTATTACCACAGATGTCAAACTTATTGTGATAGTAGGCCTCTCGAGCATCTTCAACTTTTTGTTTCACTTTAGCAACATACTTAACAATGTACTGCTGAAAACGTCTATTTTCATTTAATCGCTTAGCTTTTTTCAACAACCAGTTTTTACGATTTATCATGTTCTGTAATGTTAAAGAAATATACGGTTTTCTACTGCTGCGTGTTACATTTAATTCCAAACAAGCTGATAATACATCATTCCAAATTTCTAAAAATAATTTAGTAGCAAAAGCTGGATCGCTCAGACTAATGACCCTGGAAAAATCAACAGCCCTTAATAATTCAATAAATTTATGTACATTGACTTTTGGTTTACTAGGAATTATTTATTACTGAGCCTATTTAAATTGTTGATTTCTAAAGTAACAAAAACAAGATGATGGTCACTTATTGAATAATCTAATAATTTAACTTTGAAACGAGATAAATTATTATCTTCTAACCTACCAAAGCAGTGATCGATGCAAGTTGACGTTGTAGCTGTAATTCGAGTAGGTTCATTTAATAAAGAGGCAAGATGGAAAGGTAATTGTTACAAACATAGGAGTTGCCAAGAATGCCAACATTAAAATCACCCAGCAGAATGAGATTTTTAACGTTTATATTTATGTTATACGTTTTTTTAATTATTTATTTTATTAATGTTTATTTATGTAAATTATGTTTTGTTATAAATTATTTATGTGTATTTATATATGTATATTTATTTGATAAGCTTTACAATTTATTTTATCTTTTACAATCACCATTTTCTTAACTAATTTATCCAACGCGAAGAGCGCGCGTACGGCTGCCACCAAATCCGAGACGAGACTGATTGATTTTTAATTTTATTTTGTTTTTGTGTGTTGTCATTTTTCGTATTGGGTGTTTTCCGTTTTGTGTATTCTGTTCGCGTATGTGACGGCGAACGCATGAACAGATGCGTGAACCGCCACAGATTATTACACTTAATGTGCCTTAAATATTCAGAAAATTCATCAATAAATACATTTTCAGACACAGACTTAAGCCGATAAGCACAAACAAAAACATAAACCACATTACACACTGCAAGTTTTACCTTCCCAACATCAGCAGACAAGATGTTATGCGTATCCACAAAGCAATTTAAGTTCACTTTATTTACGTTTAACAGGACAATATATAAATATAAGCTGATTATACGGAATAGTTATTAAATTTTATAAGTTAAATTTAACTAAAATTAAAAACCAGATATTTTCCAATATTCTAATGTAGCAATTCCAACTAGTGCCTATAATACCATTAATCTACAAAAATTGGAATTATTTCTTTAACGAACGAAAACGATATTAAGACAAGGGATACCACAGTGGATCTCTATAGGCACACAGTGGTCATCAAGATGTTTTCAGGACATTTAAACGATTGGATAATCTTAACTGTTTTCCAAAAATGTTTGAAAGGATAGAGAATTATATCAGAAATTATTCATCTGGTCAAAAGAATAAAAATTTTCCAAATAAAAATATTTTCATCCGCCTTTCTTTTACAGTTTTTGCACAAAATTTTATTTCTGAGAACAGGGAACAAATTTTATGGGCAATATTTTCAAGCAAAATTGTAAAATGTTAAAAATTCAAAAGTTATATACTAAATTTTAGTCGAATAAATGCGAAATTATGTTCAAAATGATCCGCTAAATTTGGATTCGTGGTTTCAGTATGATACATTGTCGTACAACACTATACACCCGACACATTCATACAGTTAATGCCAAACGAATTAGTTTTCGATTTAAACCAAACATACCAAATTAAATTTCGAAAAATGTCGATATCCTTGAAATTTAAAATTCAACAATCAAATAAAATAGTTCGCGATCAGAAATGAAAAGAAAGATCATAAAGACAATACTACGAAAAGACTTGTTCAAGTAAAATTTTCGATCATGGAGATCAAGTGTATAGTATATTAGAAAAACAAAACTAGAAATCAAAATTGGATTTATTATGTTAGGTTTATACTTACTAACAGAAATAACTGCACCGGAGTCTGAATATTATTGTCGCGATAGTCAAATTACACTTTTCCGCAAGAAACAATTTTTTATTTACTATGCGGTTTAGATTTCTTGAGATAAAGGCAATATTGTTGTTTTTTATGTGTCGGTGAGCTGTGATATAGTCCCTTGAAGTTAGAAAAGATTTGTTGGCCTGCCCAGATGAATAGAGTATGAGATAGAGGATAGTTCAATGTCGGTGAGGTAGTTTAATGTATATGTTGTGAACTTTCCAGAATTTTTCTGTGTCGGTGAGCTGTGATAAAGTCGTTTGAAGTCCAAAAATATGTGTTGGCCAGCAGAGATGTATATAGCATGAGCTAGAGAGTGGTTTAATCCATTTTTTTTAAACTTTTTAGAATTTTTCTATGTCTTCATTACTTTCGAATTTTCGATATGACTTAGTATCGCTAAATCGAGTTCATTCCTTGCTAACTCTAAACAGTTGATTCTCATATTCACAATCATTTTTCGTGGTATAATTGTTTGGCATTTGTTATTACAACAATATTTTGACAGAAATTTGGTTACCAGCTCCTCTTCCTCTTCATATACAGTAGATAAATCCATCCTAACGAAATTTTATTCCATTTCATCTTCTGCCTGAGACAAATGTAGCTCATCATCATCGCCATTCGAACTACCAGCATCATCAGACCCGTCATTGTCTTTATCGGTTTCAGGGAAATATTGACTGTAGAGGGCACTCCACATCAACACTCAATTTTCTGCAAAAGATCAACAGAAACGATTACATTAACGCGGTAACGAAAAAAAAAGCCGGCGCGATAACAGTGTTAAGATTTATAAACTCAATTTAACGCGATTAACGACGATAATATTCCGAGCAGAAATAACACTTGACGTCCTTGAATATAGTTAGACACAAAGGCAACGCAGATAAAATAGAACAACTAACGCGAAATTGACGCAACGAGTTTTTTATCTTTAACAGTTGTTTTCTCGATAACTTGTTTTCGCACTTAAGCCTCCTTCTCGTAGACCAGGTCATATATAAGGTTTAATTAACTGTTATGATATAACTATAGTAGTATCATGACATCTTATAGTGATAAAATTTTGGGCTAACCACAAAAAAATATTAAAATCTTCCGTGGCAGCAGGATTTTTGGGGCTGAGACTAAATAGTGTCATGATAGTACTGTTTAGTGGGACCATCGCATTTTTCGGGGATGAAAATTAGGCCAACTTCACATATACATTATGTTTTCGCAATAGTTGTGCATTTTGGCGTACTGCCAAAGTACATCGGGAATCGGAAACGTTTCGCTGAGCTAGCTAATATTCCATGCGATCTTATGGATGATTTCGTATATTTGGTTGACAAATATACAGCGCTACGCTATAAATAATCGCAAGACATATGTACGTATCCTTGATGGTGTCTGTAATTCTTATCAAAATAACTTTTTATCTTCATCATATTTGAGATAGCGCTGCCATAATCCCAAGGGACGTCTTGCTACCAACAATCCTCTACACTCTCTACTAAAGTCAAAATAAATACCTTACACGTTAGACATGCCAACAAAATAAAGGTATAAAGTCATTTCCTCATTTATCGTATTTGAGTGTGAAATTTTAGACTATACAGGATTACAAAAGACTGCTGACGAAATATAATAAACAAATATACCCATTTATGCATAATTTTTTTGACGGAACCCTGGTTTATTCGTTTATTTACCTGTCTATCAGGTAACCTGCAAAAAATCTCATATGTACATTCTCCTTCATTTGACTTTCAAGGTTAAATGATTTGTTATAATTTGGTTTTTGACATTTCGATGTATCAAAGGTACTGTTTTTCTTACAGCGGCGAATTCAAATGTTTAGTGGTGAAGTTCCTACAGTTTGTGAATACTAATTTTTGGTACTCTGTATTTTTAGCTCTATAAACAATTTCCGTAAAGTTTCAGCTCTAGAATTTTTACATTTTGTGAATAGGGGCCTAATTTATTTATATTTGCGTGCATTTTGACCATCAATAGGTAAATTTGGGACAAATCGAAATTTTCGTATCGCAACTATCTAAGATAGAAAAGCGAGTTTTGATTTTTCTTATTTCACCCGATTTATCAGTTTTTACATATTGTCACATAAACCTTTGGTCCGCAAAATATATTTGTTCTCATAACTTATGTATAAGCGATTGTAATTGATGATTTTCTTGCGCTATTATCTCCAAATGATCACTGGATTATTTTCCCAAGAGGGCAAAGAGAGTAGGTAAACTTGAAATTTGAAATTGATAACCCGCAGAATTTAAAAAATATCTTAAACCAATGACTTTACAAACGGTTCAGTTCAGCATGTAATGCCCTATGAAGTTTCAATAGTAACTAAAATTTACAAAATATATAGTGTGATCAAATACAGCTAATAAATGCCAATCCCCACTTAATCAATCAAGCGTAATACACTAATAATTTTATAAGCTACTACTGGAACTTAAAACATAAAACAAAGACAAAAATAAAATGTCAATATCCAAACCTACAATTTATCAAACACACAAAAACAACAACAAAATACAGAACAAAAAAAAAAATCATTGAAATATAACGTGTAACAGGCAATCGGTAATAATCATTGGCTAAAACAATAATTATATTCCCATTAAATTTTTTTCAAATGTATTCCAATCAAATTACATTTCAGTTTTCTATTTGGAAATCGTTCAACATTTTCATTGTTCGTTAAAAGCGTATATATAACACAAAAACAGTCTCTCTGCAAAGAGGAAATGAATGAATTCCATGTTAATTCACTATTAATTTACTTTACTAATTTTTAATCATGATTTACTTAACGGTTTTCTTATTTATGGCCGCATAAAAAAAAATCGAGGGTCCCGCATGAAGTATCTAAATGTATCATACATATCGCACACAAAATATTAGCGATGACCTTTAAAATCATATGAGTACGGTTACCTAATATATTCAATTAACCTAAATTGCCATAAGAATTTCATTAAAATATTTACATTATAATTTGTATCTAACATAATTCATCCGTATATTGTTGTATGGTTATCTATCTGCCCATTATTACATTAATTTGTAAAAAATTAAATTTTTGTTATATGTTCATTTTGGAAATTCAATCCTCCATCATTATTTATTATTATAATATGTATTGTTTAAAGCTCATTTGGACCAGAAAATTATATTTTATTATTGAAATTCAAGGTTATGAGTTTCGTATTCGTAGAGACCCTGTCTCGATTATAATAAAATCCACATACGTGCGCGCGGGGATATATAATTTTTGGTTATGAGATCGCCTGTGACTCTTTTGTCTAACCAAACCAAACCAAAAAAAAAAATGTTTTGACCACAAAACACAATAATAATTTTCTGGTTCTGGAGACGATGATATTTTAGTCTCTTAATTCAGTTCAGTTAAAGTTGTCATTATTGTAAATCATTAAAGGTTTTATGTACAATATAATAACTCGGAGTCGAAATATTTAAAAATGAATAAATGTGAGATCATTATTATACAACTTTTGTAAAGTGGATTTTAGTCTGCGTTCATACGTATAGTATGGTAGGAGGGTGTACAAAAATACAAATTAAATTATGGTTTCTATAATTATTTTGAATGTTAAATTTTCTCGGAAGCGAGCATAACGTTTTAAGAATTTGTATTTTTAAATGTATGTGATTCATGTTTAAAGATAGATTACTGTTATACATAAGCAGGCACATAACCTCTCTTTTGATGTTTTATCATATTTAACTGAAAACTAACCACTGAATATTTTTGTTCAGCTTGACTGATTAGTGAGTTTTTTGTGTTATGTATGAATGTGTATTTTAATGGCTATTAAACTAATTGTGGATATTCGTTAACTAAACGCAAATTTTTGCTGATATATAGGTGTAGTTTTAAGCAATAATGGTCGATAAAATACTTCGTTAACCAATACGATATACCAGTTTTTAATCTTCTGTTATTTTAAAAAATTTGAAAATATTTTTAAGTAACTTAATACTATACTTAGCGTTACAACTAATTGCCCAAAACCCGAAAATGAGAAGAAGCCCAAAAATTTCATTTCAAGAAGAAGGGCCCATACATTTTGGTCGTTTATGTATTATGCATAATCACCCAAAAATGAATTAACAATTGCTCTAACAAAGAATTACAAATCTTCAGAAAGCAAGATTATGTCAAAAAAAATTAATTATCACCCACAGTTTTGGTTATAATCTTCGATATTTGCCATTATAAAATATTTACGGTTGAAGTCAATTATTTCCAATTTTTTTTCTGTTGGTATAATATCACCTCTTTTAATGGGACAAAATGGCAAGACTACTCAGCAACGAAAGTACAAAAATATGGAAAAGGAACATTTTTACTTTTTTAAGGTAGGCCTAGGCTTAAATATTTGTAGCACTGTTTACAGGGATACCCGTTCTAAATACATCATCTTTATTGAGAGGTAAATACAGCGATTTACCCCATTACCACTTAGGTATTCCACTTTTTTTTGTAGCCATTGAAATTTTTGCCAAATATTCCATGTTCCCCTGCCCTCCTTCTCTCTAGTCTGGCAACATTTTAACTTACAATGAAGTTTCGGATGAGGTAAATTATCTCATGATTAGGTTTATAATATGTATATTATATGATCCTTGTGATAATACCGTTATGTAAAGTATTTGAAGGTATCATTGTAATTAATATCTGAAACCTGTTTGTATATCAGCAGACCTGCAGCGTCCCTTACTAGTAAACTCTTGAACTATGGAATTTGTAAGTCTTAGAAAACCAAATATTTTTGCAAACCGAACCGTTAACACAGTAACATCCTTCTTCTTGATCAATTGTTGAAGTGTACTCCATATTTTATTAAGCGTTTATCCAATTGCTTTTAATATTTCAAACCGAATTCCAATGTGTTACCAGAATTTGAAGGGTAAATATTCTAAGGAGCATCATATGGATTACAAAATGGGAGTAATCTAAAACATGTTTCCAAATTAAACACATTCAAAATTCCATTTTGAGATTTTCCCGAGACATCACTAAAATATTTTATGAATCTTGACAGTCGATTGCAGATAGTTGAAATTAGAACAAATCAGTAGAGGTCAGAATATGTTGAATCCACTGTTATCTGCTGCATCATTGCATTATCAAGTTATTCGTCTCTTTTTCGTTTCTGACAACAACATATTTTTATCAAAACAAATATACCATTACCATTAAAATAACATTACCATTACCTCTAGCATTACCGTTACCATTACAATCATTGTAATAATCATAGGGGTTATGGTATGCCATGAGAATTTTTCGTTGGAATCTGTTTGATCTGATTTTATTAAATATGTTTATTACCATCGAAAGTAAGTATGAATGCAAAGTTTGAAAGGAATTGGTTCGGTACAAGTTTGTAACAAGTTGATTGCAAAACCAAGTGGGGATTAAAACATAGTTTAAAGTTAAATAGAAGTGTTCAAAATGATGTAGTACACTGAAAAGTATCAATTTCCATCAAAACAAGAAATTATTCAACATAATTTCTTAATGTTTTGATGTAATTTCACGTAGATAAAGACTGATATAGTCCAATTTTTAGAGATTTGCTAGCGGAGAAACAAACCCATCGATATTTTAAGCCGAGTTTTTGTTTCTGACTGAAAAAGTTGAAATATATATGGTTTTTTTGGCCAATACTGAACCAAATCATCGGTTTTTTCGGTTTCTGACACAGCGGGCTGCTCTATTTTAGTATGGTAAGGCTTACTCAAAAATAACCCCCGAACCCACGGTTTCAATTTGTAATAACTGAATTAAAATAAGCAGAATAAAAGTAAATACAAATTGTTTGCAGTTTTAATTTTTTTTTAAAGAATATGAGAACACCGTAAACATAATTATGAATTACAATAACTACGTCGAATTACGCTTATAATATTTGAATCTACCACTGCGGGGTTTCTAAAATGCTAAGAAGCGGATTTAAAATGCTTGCACAAATTTAAACAATAAATAAATGTTCGAATGCGATGTTACCAATCAAACACGTAAGCACTAGTATGAATATAAACACATTGGCGAGCGTTGCACATGCAGCCCTAGTTTATTAAAGTTCTGGATCATTTATGTTGAAACACGGAAATCACATCTTACCCGAACTCGTCGAAAACTTTCCAAATTATTTTAAAAGTGCGCGCTATATTTTAGATTTCGATTGATAATGATCCAGAAGTG
The DNA here is from genome assembly GCA_963556165.1 of Tipula helvola. NCBI lineage: Eukaryota > Metazoa > Arthropoda > Insecta > Diptera > Tipulidae > Tipula > Tipula helvola. Next base: position 288,829,507 of record OY744483.1, read on the forward strand.
AGATTCCGCTCAAAAATCGGAATATGCGTGGGGGTTGTTAAAATTACCTAAAAGTCATCAGGGAAATACATTTTGAACCGTCCTAAACCGCAACTTTGCGTTCCTTCTCCCAAAATTCTCGGTAATGTTCCTTGCAAAAATTAGAAGTTCACTTATCTCACGTAAATCTACATGCCCAAGTTGTGTACATGATACATTTCTAAGAAGTAAGCTAAACGATTTGAATACGTAACCAAATCGATTCTAAGTTTGTACCCCTGCGTGTTAAATATATGCCCTGTGGACCAAAATTGTTGCCCTGTGAACCATTTTAGTTTCGTTATGTTCATCCATGTTATGGCCACCTAGGAAATGTTTCCGTAAAACTGAACATAGGGTGATGTCTGATGTGGTCATCATATAAGCGACCCTCAACAGACCAGTTACTGATTTCAAAGTAAAACCGCATACTAAAATTTTTTTTTGGTGGGTTTTCGATGGCCAATTACAGGATGTCTCCTTGAAAGTGAATATTGGATCTTGTGTGTGTATGTCTATTAGTTGATTTATAGTGGTTATCATATTTGTACGGCACTCAACAGGCCAGTTACCGATTTAAAGTAAAACCGTATACTTAAAATTTTTAGTGAATTTTCAATGGCTATTGTCTCCCTTCAAATGAACGTAAGGTCCTCTTTGAGTAAATTTAATAGATGATTTTTGGAGCTTGCATTGGATGAAAACGTAGTACGATATAGTGTTACTTGATATGAAAATAATTTATTGTGGCAAACATCTGGTAACTTTGGGCAATCTGGAAGACATCTTTACAATGACCTGTCATTAGCCATTGAATATACACCAAAAAAGTTTACTATACGGTTTATCGGTAACTGGTCTGTTGCGTGGGTCGCGCTAATATGATGACCACTACAAATCATCTACTAGACATACAGACACAACAACTTATATGTATTCACTTTCAGGGAGACATCCACTAAACAATTTTAAGTATGAAAACGTTTATTTATTTAAAAAGCTTGATTTAGCTGTTGTGAGCTTTTTATATACAGTGTAACATTTTTATTAACTTTACGCTAATCCCTAATGAATATAAGTACCGCCACTGAGAAACCTATGTAGTTAAAAACCTGAACCCAGATATCGTGAGAAGTGAGAATTAGCAGACAACACATTTTTAGAAATCATATTTTCATCAATGCTTACTGGACAATTTGTATCTATAACAGCACGTTAGAATAAAGCCCGTGTAAAACTGCATGCAGATCTACAGAAGTTTTCCCCTTCTGCAAAAATTATGCGCATCCTTTTCCCGCATTATTCAATTTCATTCGAAATTGACGGAGTACTATGCCTCGCACATTTATCTCTAGTTGTTACTTACAATTTAATATCTATTTACACAACATTTATTTAAAAATAAAAAAATGTTCCATCATACTCAGTAATAGACTCATAAATTTAAAAAATACAAAAGATCCAACAATTTGATTGAGGTTATATACTTTGATTAATACATAATCCTAATTTAAACTTAACATACACACAGACACGAAGCATTATACTAAAAAAGAAATAGACAACAACAACAACAACAAAAAACTTCTTTGAAAGCCGGTAAAATGTGATTGAGTTAATTAGAGGCTAGCTTGTTTCAAAGTATATTCCTTCTGATTTCTTCCAACATCATCTAATAGATATAGTTTATTATAGAGAAATAGACTTAACAAATACCTCCCACTCAATATTTTTTTTTGTAGAAGAGACACACATAGGAAAAAAAACGAAATTTAATTGAGTGACTGACTTTAATCTGATTATTATTTTAGAAATACAAAAAAAAAAAAATCCGACTGAATGAATTAAATACGTGTATTAGACGAGACCCCGAAAAAAATAGACAAAAACGAGATCTTAAATCAATTAAGATTTAGTTTAAGTCTTTATTTATTTAGCCTTTGTTAAGAATATATATTCATAAATTGTTAATTTAATATCTATGAGGATTATAATTGGTATATACAAAATATTTGTTTGACATTTGACAGGACACTAAATTTTTATGTATCAATAGAGCGGGTTGGCCAAATTTGGCCATATTTAGTCACTTTGTACTACAACTAAAAAATTTAATCGGAATAGATGAAAGACGATCGAAAGCGGATATTAAATAAACAATTTTATTTGATGACAGTCAAAGATTATATTATGTATCAAAGTATATAATATTAAATTATGTATGTACATACATATATAGTAAAGTGTTCGAACACTTCGAAAATCTTTTGCTGAGTAATTTTATTCAATTATAACTTTACCAATTCAATATCCGGTGTAATTTATAAAATATAATGCATCATTCAAAAAAAAAAAAAAAATGTCTATGATTAATATATTTTGGGTTTGACGGTCTGACCTCAGATGACATCTGTTTGCGTTTAAACAATAATAATAATTTTTGTAAAACAATCAGAATGATAAATTAACACAGCAGGAAATTTAAGGGTTGCATATTTACAGAATAATCCTTTTATTTATTATACAACAAAACAAAATACATTTTAATGATTCTTAAATAGTTTTCATCTAAAATAAATTAACGACTTCAAACAAAAAACTATCATTAACTAACGATCAATAAAATTTGTTACGCTTAAGTAGTTTTGGTAAGTTTGTATATTATGTACACAATATACTCAAATTCTCACATATCATTACATAATAAAACGGAATGATTAAAGACAAGTAATAGCCAATTAAATAGTTACCGAATCAAGCAACAATGTATTGCCACCGAGTACTAAATTACAGGTAGAAGACAATAACAAAAAACAAGTATTTTAAAGATGCAATAAATTGTTGGCTATTTTCTTAACGCAATTATTAGTAAGATTTGTTTTTTTTTTGGTATGAATAAATTAATAAATGACTTAACAAGATTAGATCTATGGTTATATACTCATATGACTATTATGTCTACACAATACATTCAATGGAATAAAAATCAACGGATTTAATTGGTCAATTATTTTCTAATATTATCTATTACAAATTTTGTTATTTCAAAATGTATAGTTAACACATTGCTAGTCGATTATATTGAAGGTTTCAGTCAGATATTATTTTCCACTTCAAAAGACGTTGTAATTTAAAGAAAAAATTGAAAAGGAGTTAATCATTTGAGTTCTGCGCAAGTTATGAACTGGTAAAAGAACCACTTCTATTAATCGGCTGTAAGTTCTTAAATAAGTCAAACGGCTTAAGCATTTTTGTTAAACTCATCAAACTGGCTAGGAAAAATATAGGCCTATACTCATTGTACTCAGAAAACTTACATTGCTAATTTTTCTTTTAATAAGAGGCAAAACAATGCCGAAGTACAAGTTACAAGTGTAAACTTTATTTTATTTTTAAAGTTTTTGACAACAACAATTAATTTCTTCGCTTCTTTCCAACTTATTTTGAAAATAGCTTTGAAAATCGAATATCTCAAGGGTTGTTAGGAGTTGTCAGGGCAATTAATGTCGAATTTGATGTCAACTTAGGAAAATTCAAGGTAAGGGATTCAAAATAGCGTCTGTAGATCTCAAATATTGAGTAATTTTTAAATCACAGCTCTGCTAAATAAATTTAGTGTTTGAATTGAGGATTAGAAATGCCGAAGCCAAAATGCCAGCCAGAAAATTGGAAAAGCTCTACTGAAAGCTTCTTTGAAAATTATTTTTAAAAGCTTTAAATATTCATGAACATTAAATATATCCAGTTAGTCGTTGGGCGTTCTCAGAGTTTTTTGACGTCACAGTTCTCAGCAAGAGATTAGAAGTCCAGAAAGGCGTCTATAAACATAAAAAAGCTCAAATATTGACAAGTTGTTGAAGTGCTTAGAAATATGAATTTGTTTAGGATGCTTTCAGGTCAGAAAAATTTATTGAATTAAGAATTAGGAATAGTGGATTCAAATGTCGACAAAAAATTAAAAAGCTCTATAGATGATTTATTTTACTTTTTTTTTATTGAATTCAAATTAGCGTTGAAAATGGTAAACTTTAAGGGACCCGATGCGCGCATAATCGGATTTTGATAATTTTTTATTCTATTCGTTATGAATGAAAGTTAAAAAAAATAACCCCTGTAATCTTTTTTCAAAGTTATTTTCAAGAAAGCTTTAAAAATCATGAAAATCTCAAGTTGCTCGAGGTTGTCAGTTTTTTTTTATGTTATTCAAAGAAAATTCAAAATAGGGTATTCAGAATGGCGTCTAAAATCGTGGAAAAGCTGAAATATTTAGTTATTTTTAAATATTGAGCTACAAGAATTAGTTTTGTTCGACTTGAGGTTGCTGAATCGGAAAATGGTATTTGAATTGAGCATTAGAATTGGCGAATCCGAAATGGCGAACAAGAAAATAGAAAAACTCTACAATTGATTTATTTTACTAGTTTTATTGAAGGCAAAATATCATTCAAGATGGCAATTTTAAGGCGCCCGATGTATTTTGGAAAAAGCTTTGAAAATCATTAAAATCAAATATCTGAAGTAGTTATTGGTTTTTAGGGCTTTGATATTGAATTTCATGTCAGGTTTAGAAAATTAAAGATTGAGGATTTATAATGGCGCCTATAAACGTGGAAATGGTAACATATTAAGTCGTGTTTAAAAATTATTTTTATTTATATTGAGCCAATTCTTAATATTTAAACAATTATTTTATTATTATATGGCTCTTTATTTTTATTATTAGTTATTAACACTTGAGCTTTCAATTCCAATTCGGGATCATTTTCAAAAGCATAATGAAGAAAAAGGAACCTAAACGAAATAATCGTTTTTAAAAGTTAGCTATATACAAACATTTTTAAATTTTTTAAAAACATTTGTTAAATATTTCGCAAAATTACAAAAGGTTTAAAAAATCACCCGATTGATTTCGGCTTGTTAGGCCATCGTCAGGAGTATCTACTAAACTCTAGATGATGGCATAACAAGCCGAAATCGATCGAGTGATTTTTTAAACCTTTTGTAATTTTGCGAAATATTTAACAAGTGTTTTTAAAAAATTTAAAAATGTGTGTATTAAGTGTGTTTCGCCAAGTGCCTACAGCAGAAAGTGTAAATAGTAGCTAGCTATATAAATTTATTTTGGTCGCTGAATGCGAAGATGGTGTTAGAACTGAGAATTAGAAATAGTGGATCCAAAATAGCGGCCAGTAAAGTGGAAAAGCTCTATATTTGAATTAAGTTACTTCTTTTATTGAAGTTATATTAACATTGAAAACGGCAATCTTGTGCAACTCGAATTTGACAAATTGTAATTAGTTGTAGAATAAAGTTAAGAAAAAAATATTCCGCTGAAAGCTTCTGTCAAAGTTATGACTATATTAATATTAAAGTTAGTATATTATTTTGAAAACAGTTTTAAAACATCATCAAAATCAAATATATCAAGTTGTTGGGGGTTGTCAGGCATTTTTTATGTTGCTATTTTCGCCTTTGATGTTAACATAAAAAATTCATGACAGATGATCCAAAATAGCGTCTCTAAACGTGAATAGCTCAATTATAGATTAATGTTTAAATGCTTAGCTAAAAAAATTTATTTTGGCCCTCTTGAGATTATATTAGAAAAGAGATTTGTGGTAAGAATTAGAAATGACAAATCCAAAATGGCAATGGTCTAAAAGCCATTTAGCATTGAAGTCAGGTTAGCATAGAAAACGGTAATTTTAAGGGACCCAATGCTCGTATCGATAAAGCCCCGCTGAAAACTTATACCAAAATTATTTTTGAAAAAAAGCTTTAAAAAATTAGCAAAACCTCTAGTTTTTAGGGGTTGTCCCGGTTTTTAGGTGCAGCTGTTATTAAATTTAATATAATCTTAAGAAAATCCAATATATGAAATCCAGAATGAAGCCTAGAAATGTGAAAAGCTGAAATATTGAGCCATTTTGAAATGCTTAGATATGTGAATTTGTATTGAACGTCTTGAGGTCGCTAAATCACAAGAAGGTATTTGAATTGAGAATTAGAAAATTGAAACCCAAAATGGCAGCCTACAAATTGGAAAAGCTCTTTGTTTGATATATTTCACAATTTTTTATTGAAGCTATATGTATTAGCATTGAAAACGGTAATATGAAGGGGCTCGACGAATTCTAAAATAAAGTTAAGAAAAAAATCAGGAAAAACAAATACCTCAAGTTGCTGGAGGTTGCCGGCTTTTTGATGTCACTGTTTTTGTAATTGATGTCAGCTTAAGAAAATTCAAGACAGGGGATCCAGAATGGAGTCTATAAACTTGAGAAAGCTCATATTTTACGATAACGAAGTTAGCACTATATTTTCTTGGTCTCGGCTAAAATTTAAAGAAATTTTCATTCTACCCAGAAAACAAAATATGAAACCCATAATCAAATGGCATTCATCCCGAAAAATAATTGCTAAGAAAGTGATTTAGATTTGACAGAATTCAAAGTAAACTAAATAATTATCCAAATTAGTATTTTGATGGTTTTGTATCATAGGCTTGAAATACGTTTTATGGCAAGACAACATTACCATATGGCTAGGGTTGTCTAGTCATGAAACGTATTTACATGTCTATAATACAAAACCGTCATAATGCTAATTTTGTCAAGAAGTGAATATATGCTCTTAATATTAATTTTAATTTTTCATTCGGATAATATTGAATCTAACAACTTAGAACACCCGAAAAATGGTACACTTCCTATTGTATGTACAAAGCTATAAACAATTCACCAAAACTTAGTGAGGAAAATAGTTCATACCAAACCAACCACCTTTCCTAATTTTGGCCTTAAAAAAATGCAAGACCATTGTAGACTTATAAATAGAGGTTAACGGTTTAGCAATAGATTATTTCGCAATTATTAAGCGAATCATTAAAACATCCAACAAAATGGGTGATATTCCAAAAAAAGCAGATTGATTCGTAAGGGAAATTAATTTAAGAAACAAAAGAAACAAACGTATTGCAATACATCTACATTAAGTTTTCTTTAAAAAATAAATTAAGTTCAAGCATTTTGCAATCAAAACTACCTACAAAATATTTTTTTTATATGAAAGCGTAGAGAAGCAGATGAAGCAACCCCTAAACATAGCTGTAGCTTTAGTCTGTCGAAGCTCTCGTGGTTGAATAGCTGCTTATCAGTGAAAGATCGAGCGATAATCAGCATGGAAATTTTAACTGAAGGATCCAAAGCTCTAAATGAACTCAATCAACTTTTTGTCAAAATTAGAAAAATTACCCATCTTTTTAAACGAAACAAAAAGTTACGATTGTTTCATTACCTCTTCACCAGAACAGCAGCTAAAATCTCTCCGATGATGATCGGCCAAAGCAGCTCCTTCGCTTCATTATCAATTATGATTTAGAGCCTGCATACAAAATATGTAAGTACATTTTATTTGACATTTTTGTTAAAAGGAAAGACGTACAGACAGACGCTGACAGAGCTGACAGTGTCAGCAGCCTTGCGCTACAATTAGAGTACAGAAACTGCTCCACTATTTATTTTGAAGATATAGGAACTAGACAAAATTTTTTCAAATATACTGCAATATTTGGATGACAGCTTAAATTGTAGTGGTTGTGTGTTGAGGGCGATTACCCTAGCCGCATTTCATAACACCTAACTATCCGGATCAAATCACATTTTATACATGCAAACTTTGAACCAAAAACAAATTTGGATCAAAATGTGTCTATGATGTATAATACACTGCCCTTTGATATTTCTGCGTCGATTTTTTTCAAATCAGAATAGTTATCATGCAACTTAATCCTAAAGAATCTATCTTTCAAGTAAGATTCCAGTATTTTAGCAAATTGGTAGAAGATTTCATAACTTGTGATCAAGTTCTTCATGCCGCATTCTATCATACGGTTGGGCAACGTGTACAAATATCGAAAACAAACTTTCAGCTCCTCTAGTGCTTTCTCGAGTATACTGCTTATTTTGTGTACTTGATCAATTGTTGATTGTTGGCTACCAAAGCTGAATTGGCCCATTAGACGTAATTTCGTGTGGTGGTTTCCCAGGTTTTAGGATCATAGACACTTTTTCAATTTTCGACAAGCTGGGTAGTGAGCTTTACTAGAGCTTCCCTTTGTATTTCTATTCGATTCTTGCAATAATAAGATCGTAACCAAAAGGTTTTGTCGTATTCATGTTAAATTTTATCTCTCGCCTGACACTTATTGCTATTGTCGGGTTATTATTGTGGCTTTCAAATCTTCGAGCTTTGTCTTCATTATTATTAGCCTGCTTACTCCCTATTCTGATTGGAGGAATCTGCATTGTTGGTTTTTAATTATTTTTGTTACTTTCCAAAGTGAATTAGTACTGCTGTAATTTTCTTAGATAGTTGCTTATTGCTACATCTGTCAATTGTTTGATCTCTCATCTTAACTTTTGAATGAGTTTGTTTAAATAATTTTTATCTTGATTACAATTAAAAAAACAATCCTCTGAAAGCTTATTTCAGAGTTATTTTGAAAGGGCTAAATCATGAAAACAAAATACTTATATCAAGTTGTTAGGCCTTTTGATGTCGCGAATTTGGAATATGATGTTGCTTAAGAAAATTTAAGATGGAGAAGCTAGAATGGCGTCTATAAACATCATAAACCTAATTTCAAAATTTTAGTGAGATGAATTTATTTTGGACGTCTTGAGGTTGCTTAATTATTAGATGGTGTCTTAAATGAGAATTAAAAATATCGAATTCAAAATTGCGGCCAGGAAAATAAACTCATATTTGACTTATTTTTTGTTATTGAAATTAGATTAGCATTGAAAACGATAATCTTAGAGGGCCCAATGAGCGCATCTTTAATTTTGGTAGTTTGATCTATATGCGTTATGAATTCTAGATCTTAAGTTATTTTGAAAAAAGCTTTAAAAATTACGAAAATCAAATAACTCATATTGTTAGGGGTTTATCAGTGCTTTTTGATGTCGTTGTTTTTTGGAGAATCCAAAATGGCATGATAAATTCTAGACTGAATCCAATAAAAAATTATTTCGCTTAAAGTTTCTTTCAAAATTATTTTAAAAAAAGCTTTAAAAACTCAACAAAATCAAATGTCTCTAATTATTAAATGTTGTGAAGTCTTTTTGATGCCACCTTAAAAATATGTAAGATGGAAAATGCAAAATAGCGTTTATAAACGTGAAAAAGCTCAAATATTTAGTAATTTTAAAAGAGTGTTACGCCGCCCATGTTGGCGTAATCATCGGAGCAATTACTTTCATATTTTGAACATGGTGCTATTTGTTATGCCTCAACTGTAGTTTTCTCATGTACAAATTTTGTTATGTATTCAATTGAAATTGAATTAATTCTCTTTCGTTTAATTTTTACATGGGGAAAATTGAGTGTGATGACGAAGCACGAATCAGGTATTTTGCTTTGAGTGTGGTGTTCGTACGAAAAGATATTGTTTCTCATGTCGGTGTTTTGTGCTTTTCTATATTCTAGAAATCTAGAATGTACTTCAAAGAGAGCATTTTACTTTCTTTCATTTGTTAAAAATTGATTTGGCTGATGTATGTGTGACTACACGATGCGAGAGCGTATGCAACGAAAAAGTTCGGATTAAAAAAAAAAAGAAATTTTTCTCTACGGAATGGATACGAAATCTTCAAAATAAAAAAATCAGTCAAGTTTTGGAGTTTGGTGATACATGGTGAATAAAGATTTTTTTTTGCGCAATCATGTATTAGCTAAGCACTAAATTTTGTTTTTTGACAATTTATAAAGAAATATTTAAAAATAGTTTAATAAAAGATAGTTACATAATAGCTGCCATTAAGAATATTATTAATGCCGTGTGGCGTTATGGTTTTATGGACTAGTATTGATGCCATGAGGCTTTATTTGTTTTCTGTTACTCTAATAATAAATAATGTTATGTTACGCTGGAGGTGACTGCATATGTCACTAAGGAAAATAACACTCATATGTGTATATAACGATTAATGAATAATAAATTATAATTAATAAATAAATAAATTAGTTAAGAAAAAATAATTTAAAAAAAAACTTGAATTGTTGTTTAAAAGTGAAAAAAAATCGTCTTCTTTTTTGTTTTGTGTTTTGACGATAGTGGTCTGTTCCGTTTATTGGGGTGGGACCGTTATTTATTTATTTTTTCCTTCAAACGATGAGTTTGGCAAATTATAGATAATTATATTTGGCCAAGTGGTATATTTATTGGGGTAGCAGACCTAGCTATGGGTCGATGAGGGTGCGAGGGAAACCCTGCGTCGTGTTCCTGCGTCGTACGAAGATAAAAGACAGGCCAGCCGGTCAGGACTAGGTAGTGTGGGATTTTTATTGAAAAAAAAAAAAACGAACACTGTAAATTTTTTTGCTTAAGGTAAAATTAATTTTTTGGCTTCTCGTAACAAGAATATTATCCTATTTTTGTCTAATTCTTTTTCTATTATATTATTTTTATTTACTAAATAACTGTGTTAAGCTTTCGTGGGTGTAGTCATACAAACATCTGCGTAACATTTTTCTTCATTACTCTATAAATTGTCAGGTTCAATTTCTTGTTTAACCCTTCCGGTTTTGTTCAAAGTTCATTAAGTGTTTCTTGCGATTTTCTGTTGGCGTATGGTTAATTTTCGTTAGATTCTGATTTGATTGTTAGCGTTATTTTTTTTTATTATTTATTCACTTTCATTTTTCTAGAATTTTTCAATCACATTTTTTCTGATTTACTTTTTATTATCACGTGTCACATATACCGATGTTTATTTTGATATTCTTATCCGTTGCTCCATGAGTGAGTAATTCCTGTAGAGTGATTGGTAGATTGTGGGGCAGGGTCTGTGGAGGGTCGGTTCTACCACCTCTTTCCGGTCGTGTCGTTAGTTCTCCTGTGATAGGCTATTGCGGATGGCGGCACGACATATGTGTTATTCATCTTGTGATGACGGCTTCCGTTCCGAGGGGTCGCCGCAGGGTTTGTCCAAAGGTGTTCTTCCATCTTCCTTCGGTGTCGGTGACAATCGTGACCGGAAAGGCAAGTCCGGTAGACTGGCCGATGAAGAGAGGGCTTTTGCGACAGACAGGGCGGAGATAGTTCGGGGTTGAAATTGTCATCACAGACGAATGCACCCTAAATATTTTTTGCTTTAGCTATTGAAAATGTGGCAAAGATTTTGGAAATTTTCCTCTTTTTTCTTTCGTTCATATTTCGTTTATATTTTCTTCAAGCGGTTATTCAAACATGATATTATGTCTGGAAAACCCCACAACACTCCGAGAGCTACAAAGACCAGACCTATGATCTCATGATTCCTAATAACGAAATCTTAGAATTTCGTTTCAAGAGTAGCTAAAGAATTTGTTTCAGACACCTTGCAATCACTGAATCATAATAAGTTATTTGCATTGAGAATTAAAGATCGTGGGCCAAAAATGGAAGCCAGGAGTGAAATTAACATTGAAAACGGAAGCCTTAAGGAACCCGATGCGCACATCATCGAATTTTGGTAATTCTAGATCACAGTTAACAATAAAATTACTTCGCTGAAAGCTTCTTTCAAAGAGTTTATGAAAAAAGGTTAAAAAAAAATTGTGTGTGTACTTATGTACGCGCGTTAGAAATTATATTCTTTGGCTTCAATCAAATAATTTAAATTTCAAAAATCAATATTTATTTTCTCATACATATGATTATATAAATACATTTTATTTTATTATCTAAGACTACTAATTATCTCTAATTATTTCTATAAAATATCTATTAATATTGATTAATTCCTAAATTACCTCGGCTTATGGTAACTAAAATAAGATGTGAAGGCTTTTGTTCTAACGGCGTCAAAGTATGCTTGTGCCGTTTCGTGTTGTTGAAATTTTAGGATCATTACTGATAGTAAAATTCACATATTTTTGGAGAAAGTCAATACCAGCATCTTCTCGAGAAAAATTGGCGTTGAAGTCTCCACTTAGTGCCATTGGTATCTTATCTTCTCCTCTGCCAAGAAATTCTCCACTGGTTGTTGTGTATGGCCATAATAACCGTTTTAAAAAAATTAATAATATCGTCCATTATTTGATCTGGAGTTATGTAAATTACTATTAAAACAATCGTTTTTCGTCTTCCATTTTGCAATCCGCAACACAAAACTCACCAACTGATGACACTGCGAATTTTATAAATTCAAACTGTCTCACAGTCATATCAATATTTGGAGTAATGCTGTTGGTAGTGTAGTTTGCATTTTAATATATGGCAACCCCTCCAGCTCGAACGTTTGATCGCTTATACTGAATTATACAAATGAAACTAGGGATACTGATTTACTCTTCAAGTTTCATTTAAAAGTGAAACATTCGATTGTTGGATAATGAAATCAGTGAGATCAATGGAGTGAGCACGAAGACTCATAATTAAAACTATGTATATACATATGAATCGCTAACTGCAGAAAGGGGACTATGTCTGTATTTGAAATTTTTTAGGAAGTACAAAAAACTATATATCTTTTGTTATTGTTGCACTAATGTAATGAAATCGACAATCTACATTAAGATCTGTTATTGCAATCGTATGGAACTCTAATGTTCAATAGAATTGACTTACTCACTGGAATTTTCTTGATTTAATTTTTCGCAAATGTCCCCTTTTAACAGTAATAATTAAAAACATAAAGTAATTTCAACACATTAGTATATTTCTCGCTAACGTTTTTTAATTTTCCTGTAATAAAATAATAAAATAATAAATAATTAATATAAGGAATACGATTTCTAGTCCTTCTCGACATCGTTTTCCACAGTAGGCCATTCTGAAATATTTTTCCAAAATTGCAAATTGGTGTCTGGTAAAGGGGTCAATTGAAGTAAATGTCCCTTTTCTGCAGTAAATAAGTTTTTCAATTCAATTTTGTTCTCTTTATTTTAATGGTGTAAGTTCCATTTCTACAGTAAACGATGAGTCTATATCTAAATTATACTAAACCGTTAAAAAATGAATTTTGGAAAAAATGTAAGAAGTCTCGTTTCTGCAGTTAGCGATTCATATGTACTGTCAATCTTTTCTGTGGCGAATAAAATCTAACATATCTCTGCTGATAGCCTGTAAGCGATTAAGCGAAGTTTACGAAATTCATCTTGAAGACTAGTTACAGCTGTGAACACTGTTCGACCATGATAGAAAGTTTTGCCATTGTTGTAATATATAAAGACTAGTCATCCGCGCCAAAGCAACATACACTATGGGCAATTGACATTTTATGTCATATTCATAAACGATTTCAGGTTATGTGCTTCCCTGAGATTTATGAAACGTATAGTTACACAAGCACAAACTAAAGGTAGACGCGATCGCTTAACATTTATCGTTTTGTTGTTATTAAGTGGAATAGTTGCTGATCTTCCTATCGGTACAACAGTGTTACTAATTTGAATAGCAGCTGCATGTCGAGCAACATTTTTCTTTATTTTTTGGTTAATCTTTGGAGAGTCTTGAAAATCAAGTCATACAACGTTCACTTCTCCTTCATCATTACGTTCAATATGAACTGATTTCCCAACAGCGCCATTTGCTAAGCCATTTGACACTTCGACGTTTGTTGTAATCATACAAAAAACATCAGGCACAAATATTGTTTGATAAGGCAAACCTCCATTATGTTAAACATAGACGTTGCTAAACATATGTAGTACATAATAGATAGATTTTATACTAACATTTTTACTTCTTCCATAGGAAAAATTTTGCTGTTGTTTTTGTAGTTTGTATGTATCTATCCGATCCGATACAGATACAGTTTGATAGTTTATGTTTTTGCACTTTTGTAAATTTTAACACTTTTTGTTACAACATTTTTTAATTTTTCGAAATTTGTATTTTATTTCACTTAGTTGAGTATGTATTGTAATATTGTTAAATTTTTTAATTTATTAAACTTTTTTGTATATCTAAAAATGGAAAACTTTCAGATTGTTTGATTTGTATTCACTTATCACTTATATTTGGTGAATTATGTTGGGATTCCTGTTGGAATCATACGTTTTTTTAATTTCTATAATGTGGCAGTTGTCAAAAGTTTGATTTCGAAAACTTTTTATCCGAATTTATTTTCAATTTTGTTGTATATTATATAATTTTCCGGGTTGGCTATAAAATCTCGGTTTTTATAAATTCTGGAAAATGGGAAATTTAATTTTAAAATAAAAACCATGATTAAAACCGAAATTTTTTAAAACCGAGATTTTAAAACGCTCCCTAATTTTCCAAATTATATATTTATTTTATTTTTCCACCCACCAATTTTTATTTATTTTGGTTTAATTGCACTTTTATTTTATTTTTCCCACTATAACGAAGTTATATTGGGTAAGTGTTGTAATCGCGAAAAAAATTTTGTTCCTGATTTTCACATTTCTCGACGAATTAGGTTACCAGAACTCCAAAACTCCGATCAGAAAAATGTATCGTGTCCGTCCTTCTGTCCTTCCATACTTCCGTCCTTCCAGTGGCACATTTTTATTATTTTTGTTTTGCCTCCCATTCTCACAAATATTGATAGTTTTGGTCGAAATTTTGTACAAAGATGGATTTTAGTAATAAGTAGTTTCTGTTAACTTTTAGGTCCATTCGAGTATAGAATAGAGCGGTTTACAGTGGAAGAGAAAACTGCCAAACTGATTTTCTCAAAAACGGGACCGACAATTTTTTTGTTATGTTGATGGTAAATTTAACAATTCATCATCTAATTGTTCACAAAATTTGAAGTCGATTGAAGCATTGCGTTTCATTTTGACAAAAACGAGAAATATAAATTTGTTTATCATTACCGAGGTAATGTCGAACTTTAGGAATAAATATTTTTCTACAGTTAATAAATACACTTTGCAAATCCTAGCAATTGTTCCCTAGGTGTCTTCGAGATAAAATGAATAGATTACCGTGTAATATGAAATTTACATTTCAAAATTTATCTAAAATACTTTGCTGTTGGCAAATAATATTGTTACATTTAAAAATAATTATACCTAGTGAGCTTTTAAATATAGCAAGATATTCCCGTTTCTATGACATTGACATTTTTGTGACGTTTTATTGACATTTTATAACATTTTAATGATTGAAATTTCAACGACATGTTGATCGAAACAATACTTGTGAATTGCTTAGCGAGCAACTTCATCCTGTTAAATTTTGTTGCAATTGTAAAAATTCACTCTCATCAGTTTTTCATAACGCGCCTAAAGAAGTATAACTTCAAAAATCAAACAAATCAAATATCTCAAATTGCTGGGAGTTATCGGGGCTTTTTGACGCCGCTGATTTTGAATTTATGCTTAAGAAAATTCAAAATGCGTGATCAATAATGGCATATATAGACGTGAAATAACTCAAATTTTGAGTAAATTATAAATGCTTAGACGAAAATGAATTTGTTTTGGACGTCTTGAGGCCACTGAATTAGAAGATATTGTTTGATTGAGAATTATAAATGGTTCTATAATGACGGCGAAGAACGTGGTAAAGCTCTCTACATTTCATTTGATTTTACGATTTTTTTAAAGGCGTATTACCACTGGAAAAGGCAATCTTATAGAATGAAATTACTCCGCTGAAAGCTTATTTCAAAAATGTTTTGAAAAAAGCTTTAAAACATGATGAAAATCAATTATCTCAGATTGTCATCCATAGGTCGAAGATTTTTGTGTTGCTGATTTGGCATTTCATGTCGGCTTAAGACAATACAAGAGGCGGTCCAGAATGGCGCCTATACACGTGAAAAAGCTGAAATATTGAGGCGCTAAACCAGAAGAAATTGTTTGAATTGAAAATTACAAATGGTAGATGCTAAACAGTAAACGGTAACGGTATATTTGGTTTATTTTACACATTTTTTTGAAGACAGCGCTAATCTGTAGATCTGTAAAACTGCAGTCTTAAGTGTATTGATGCGCACATCATCGTGATGAATTCGTGATGAATTCTAGATTATAGTGAAAACAAAAAATACTTGGATGAAAGCTTATTTCGTTATTTTGGAAAAAAATTGAAAGTCGCGATAATCAAATATCTGAAGTTGTTAATTTTTGTTAGGGTTCAAGATGCCGCTGATTTTTAATTTAATGTCAACTTAAAAAAATTCAACATAAGTGATTCAGAATAGCGTTTTTAAACGTTTAAAAGCTCAAATATTGAGTAATTTTTTTATGTTTTAGACATTTGTTTTTGGCGTCATGAGGTTGCTGAATCAGAATAAGTTGTATGAATTAGAAATTAGAAATGGCGAATCTAAAATGGCGGCCAGAAAGGTAGAAAAGCACTACATTTAATTTATTTTAGTATTTTTTGTAGAAGGCAAATTGCATTGAAAATGGCAATCTTAAAGGGTGCACGCCGCATCTTAATTTGTATATATTTTTTTTAATCAAGTCGTGATCAATTCTAGATTAATGATTCTAGACAAAGCCTGTTCAAAGATAATGCTCTAATATTGAATAATTTTTAAATACTTAGTTTCATGAATTTATTTTTGACGTCTCGAGCTCCCTGAATAAGAAAATAATGTTTAAATTGAAAAGTCAAAAAAGTTCTATAAGCAACCCGTTACCCACATCGTTGGATTGGACAGCTTAGTTAATCTCTTCGATGAATTCTAGCTTCAAAAAACTTTAAGAAAATTTGAAAAACCTGATACAAATATTTCATTGAGTGAATTAAAAAAAAAATATCGAAATCGGATAATGTGGACTTTGAAGTGACTACAGTATTAAGAGAAATTAACGCGCAGGATGTATCACAGCGAAGCTGATGCGAATGACGAAAAAGAAATATTTTAGAATCTAAGTCTCATAAAATTTGCAAATTATTTTAAAGAAAAACGGACATGGGAAACCCCAGAATAAAATAATTTGAATCTACGGCTAGTAGATGTTAATTTTTAGTTACTCATAATGAAAATACATCGTCAGCCACTGTGTTATAAATTAAATATTTTAAACAGCTTCTATATTTATCGGTACCCTCTCTCTATTATAATCTGTATACATACACAATAACAAATTAACAATGAATATTTATTTCTTTTTAAATTTAACCGCTTAAAAATCTTTTCTTTATAAATTAACGAAAATTAAAAAAAAAAAAACAAAAAGAAATTAATGTTGGAAAAAGAAACAAATTTTTTGTATATTATCGAACGACCAAATAAAAACCTTTTGTAATTTTACTTAATTATCCGTAATTATAGTCCAAATCGATGAAGATTAATTGGTATGTAAAAAAATGTATCATATATGTGCTTAAAGCTCTCGTACATTTTATTGCGCGAATTTGTATGATCTAAATTATTTTGATGGCGACTAATTAAGATTTTATATTTTGTTAATGACATAGCTTAAATTAATAAATTTGTTTTGTAATTAAATCGTTCAAAATTTTTTTTTTGTACTGGATTTTGTTTTTGGTATCGGTTTGGTGTCATTAAACCAAAACATAAATGATTAATCATTTTTTTGCGTTGAATATTTCACTAAATTTAATAAAGTTGTATTTTGACAGTCGCCACAAGAAAATATTTAATATGTATGTCTTTTTTGACATAAGGTGGATAGTATATTTTGAAGCTGGCGGTGCAATTAATTATTGGGTATCTGTTTGATGAAATTTTGTCTATACAAGTTTGTGGAACAGATGAACTTTAACCTTAATCAAAATATTGTTGTAATCAAAACGGTAGTTTAAATATTTTGTATGTAACAGTAAATTTTAACTGGAGTTCTCGCAAAAGTTTCTTGTTCTATTTGGCCACATTTTGTGTTCGCCGTTATAAAATATTTTATTAAACAAAATTAATTTACTTTAAAAATATCAAATTTATTTATTGTTTGTTCAGATAATGCCAGTCTCTATAAACAGGACACTTCAAGGTTTGAATTTTTTTATTTTTTATTTGGCTCTTCGTAAACGTATAATTCTTATGATAATCCGTAATTTAAAATATGTTTCGAAATGTGCGAATACTTTTTATTAAAAATGGCACCGCCAAATGTGTCAAAAATAGAGCTAATTTTCCCAATTACCGTGCATTCGTACATTCCTCGGATGAACAATTAAAGAGGGCTGAGATTATTTAACACCTGATTTTCTTATCTTCCAGATCTACCTCCTATCACAGCCTTGGCACACTCGATTTTTGATTTAATTCGACAATTAAAGACAAAACAAAAGGGAATAGTCAGTCGGAAACAAAACGCAGCCAGCAAGAAAATCTCTCATGTTTAAAATACTTTCTTAGTTATACAGGTTTTAAACTTCAAATAAACCTTTTTCACTTCTAATTGTACCTGTTACATTTCAAATTAAACTTTTAGCAAATTATATGTGTATCGCCAATTAGGATGGAACTTATCTATTTCTTAGCTGATTTTAGTGAAATTTCCCATCCGCGATGGAAATGGGATTCTGAAATTGTTGTTATTATTAATCGCAAATATTAAAATTTTTTCTAATTCAGTAATTGATTATGATCAAATTCTTATGAGACTAAATCAATACAAAAATTATATTAGTAAAGATAGCTTTGGGGATCTCGTACATTACTTAGGTTCTGTGGTATATCAACACTCACACTCAATAAATAATCGTCAAGCAAAAACAGTTGGATTAACAGAAATTTTATTCAGTTAATCAAATAAAGGGATCATTTCTATGTGAAACATAAAAAAATATTTGATAACGAACATTATAAATCAATATTTAAAGTTTACAGGAAGTACCTAGGAAATATTGGGAGTTATTGAATCATTTAGTATTTAAAAAAAATCAAACAGTTCAAGTTGTAAAATACTTCTTCAAGGATCAAATGTCGAAAATTCGCCTGTTAAGAACTCACTTAAGCTAGCTGATATATTTGTAGCTGAAATATTGCAAGTAATTTTAATCAAAATTATCCCACGACAACCCATCTGATTCCCCATTTTTCGGGTCACTTAAATTATAAAACCTCTTGTTATTCCGAATTCAATTATGTTAATTTCGATACCGTAAACAATATTCTACACAGTTTGAATAAACGAGCAGCTAAAGGGTCGGAAAACTTGTCCCTAAAATTGCTGTTAAAAATAAAAAAAATATTATTATTCCAGACCTATAGTAAAGCTTATTATCAATAGAGTATTGTTTTCAGGCGATTTTCCTATATTTTGAAGTTGGGGAAAGTTATTCCTGTATTCAAAAGTGGCAATACGCTGAATCCCATAAAATGCAGGCATATTTGCTTCCTAAGTGATTTTTCCAAAATTTACGTATCTTTTATTCTAGCTCAATTAGAACAATTCTCCAAACCTAACCAACTAATTCATAATAACCAGTTTGACTTTGTAAAAAATTCTAGTACTCAACTGGCAGCTAGCTATATCATGAATTCTGTCTACACGTCACTTAATAACACCTAACGTATTCATTCTATTGATTGACTTACAAAAAGCATTCGAACGCACGTTCCCTTCTGGTTAGCTACTTTACTGCGGAAGATCCCAATTCATATTTGTAAATAACGAAAGAAGTTCATTCGCATTTATTTTTTATATCATTGATATTTTTCAAATTACATTAAACGGCTACTTTGTATGCAGATGATGCGGCTTTGGTCTATGCTTGTGAAGATCCTAATGAGTTTCTAGTTCAAATAAAGCAAGACGTATTAAATATTAAAAACTGACTTACAGTTACAGCAAGTCAAATGTCAATCAATCTAATTAAAATTAGTTATATGGTTTTTCAAACAAGGTATCTCCGGTTACTAAAATAACTCAAGTAAATGCAGCAGAATATTTAAAGCTCATCTTAGATGAATCCTTAAAATTTAGAGAACAGGTGTTGCATGTAAAGAAGTAGTCTTTTGTGTTCGGGATAAAACGAATTACACCACTCATTGATGAGCGCATTTCTGGGATGTTTTATTATTTTTTCATTAATTCGCATTTCAGCTACATGCGTTCCATTCGGGCATCCACTGCTAACAAGAATACTCTTGATTTAGAAATATGTACTTCAAAATCGTGTTCGCAAAACGATTTTGAAATTAAAAATTTTAACCTCAACAAAATCCATTTATTCCATTTCAGTTTTACCTCTAAGTGTTATTAACGAGGTTTTAATATTTATTAAAAATATTTTGTTGGATAAGCTTAATTAGTTATGAGAATGAGGTCCATTCGTATCCGACCCGACTACAACCAAAAGCTGATATCTATATTAATAGATATAGAGCTGAAAGAGCGTCCAGAAACCCTCATTCGAAGTAAACCGACATTTGGTATAAACAACAGGGTCAGGTTGATCCTGCACAAACTTCGAACGATGCCAAACGTGTAGTTAGTACTCAAAACTATACCTAGAGAGTCTCAGGTTTGCCAATTGCCAAAATGATTTTAAGGTATTTACGATCGAATTTGAGGTAAGATTCAAATTGATCCTGTGTGTTCAGGAAGGGTTAATTTAAATTCCATTTTAAAACAAATTGTCGATAATATTGAAATCTTGGAAAATGACGATTTATTGATGAAGTCGGATTGATATTTAGGAAAATTATTTACTTATCTCGTGATAGTCTTGCGGCAAATGCCCGTATTGGTTTTACTAAATCTTTTGATGTGATACCATAAAAAGTCGAGAACTGAAGATGCCAAGCTTTTAAGAACTACTATACCATTTAGTGAGTAAAACCTCTATTAAAAAAATTAAAACTGATCTAAACACAAGGTCACAACGATTTAAAATAAATCACACAATTGAAAATCACAGTGTCGATTAACTGCACGATGGCTTGGAGCGTTTCGTAGTTTTAGTAATTAAATATCAATTTGAATTTTTTATTGGACAGAAAATATTAGCAAATTGATAAAATAAATAATTGTATTTCTGCTTACAATTTAAGATTCCTTGACCGAAGAAATTAGCCTTCCAACATTAACTTGGAGCGAAACAACTTAAGGCAAAACGCTATATACGAATCTTATGCTTGTTGATACATTTGCCTTTTATCTTTAAACGATTTTGTGACCTTAAACACCAGCCACAATTGAAATTCGTTAAGAGTTTACTTGTAATGATACAAAATATTTACAAAATATAATTATTTCTCATTTAGAATCAGTTAAAAACGTTAAAAAAAGATTTAACGCACAAACAACACTTTCTCCTGCATTAACCTGCGGTGCGGTAATCAGAGAAATGGGTCATGTTATACATTTATAGTTTTTAGCAAGGAACGTTTTTACTAAAAATGTAACATATACGGTGCTAAAGCGGCACCAGCAAATGATGTGTAATATATGGACAAATTCAACATTTAACCAAAACAAAAAAAGGGAAACATTTTTGTATGAATCTAAATTTACACATAATAGTTCTAGTTTTAGTTTTTGACAAGCATTATAAAGCCTATAGAACACAGTTGACGTGAATTGAAATATTCACTGTCCTCCTTTGTCATAAACAATTTAAATGCAATTTGATTCGATTTTGGGAGCATTTTAAATTCTTGTTTTTCTTCTAGAGCAAAGCTTGCTTCGAAAAACGATGTCAGTTTGCGCTGAAGTCGTAAACGTAATTGTTTACATCGCGTGCTCCCAAGCACTACGAAATTCTCTCGGGACATATTACCGACGGATCACTTGATCGAAGAGAAACACTTCCATGATCAGATCTCTGCCGAAGATGCTTTTAATGATTTTATGACCTCTAGAACCCATGATTTTTACTCTACTGGAATCAACAAGCTTGTATCTCATTGGCAAAAATGTGTTGAAGCGGATGCGCCTTACTTTGATCAAAAGTGTTCGGTAACAGTTCAGTTAAGACCCTTCAAAATTTACTATCGAATTCGGATATTTATTTTGGAACAGTTGTATACGCAATGATTATTCACTGATTATGCATTATTTTTCCACTAATGAATCAAGCTTTCATTCACTATTAACCCCATATTCACTGGTAGTACGCTATTATTGTTGTTCGCTTATTATTCAGTCATTACTCACTGCTTTTTAATTAAATATTTAATTCTGAATGATGAATAAAGAATTTAGTTAGTTAACTTTATTCCACTCAATATTCCCTTAAGCTGTTAAAGCAGATAGTCGATACTGCAGATTGTATTACTCCAACCGAGAGCAAAAACAGGAAAATACAGATTGTGTTATCTCAGCCGAAAGTAGAAATGTCGGTAATGCAGATTGTGTTATCCCAGCCGAAAATACAAAATGAAGTCGATATCAATCGGTACTGTTTAGCCTAAAAATGAATAAGGATGCATGAATACCTTGTTGAAAATTGTGGAAAATTTCCGAAACCAAAAAAAAATATTTTAATTGAAATAAAATAAGCCTCTAGAGACCCTGTTAAAGTTAGCCGAAAGTAAAAAATCGATAATGCAGATTACCTTCTCATTATACTCTAGCCAAAAATGAAAAATTTTGTGGTTATCAGCGGAAAGTAAATAGGATACATGGCTTGTAATAAACAATTTTGTAAAGAGTCTTACGTGGAAAATCTGGGAAAATTCGATTTTCCAAAAACTATTAGAAAATTTGTATAAATTCAGCATCTAGAGTGTCATGTCATTGATGTGACTTGTCAATAGCTATCGCTGGAAAGGAATTCAGTTCAAGTTTTCCGTGGAAATTCTTGGAAAATTTGAAAAACGTTCCAGCCGAAAGTAAAAACAGAATGTCAGCCTCTAGAGTATTATGTCTAGAGAAGTATTTTATTGTTGTGATTTATCAATAGCTATCGCAGGATAAAATTTCAGTTCAAGTTTTCCGTGTGAAATTTCCAAAAATTATTAGAAAATTTGTATAAATTCAGCCTGGACACTGATTTTATTCCAATTAACATTTATTTTTGGTTTTTCGAGTTTTCCACAATTTTGCACGAGGAACTGCAGCCAGGTTTTGTCATATAGGAATACTAAGAAAGGTATTCAATGATAATCATGCATCCTTACATTCCTTAGTAGTTTTTAGGTTAAGCACTACCGATTGATATCGACTTCATTTTTTATTTTCGGCTAGGATAACACAATCTGCATTATCGTTTTTTAAACCTTCGACTGGAGTAATTCAATCTGCATTACCGACTTTTCTCTTTCGGTTGGCAACTTTCGGCTAACTTTAACAGTATCCTCTAGAGTGCTATATCTTGAGATATATTTTGTTGATATGACTTCCCCTGCGATAGCTCCAAAAAAAATATTCAGTTCAAGGTTCCCGTGGAAAGTCTCGGAAAATTTGATAAAGTTTCCATCCGAAATTTAGAAATGAATGTTTAAAATCAGCCAAAAGAGTGTTATGTCTAGAAATGGATTACATTGATGTAACTTGTCAATAGCTATTACATGAAAAAAATTCAGTACAAGTTCCGTGGAAAATCTCGGAAAATTCAGCCCCTTGAGTGTTATGTCTGGAGATGTATTTTATTGATGTGATCTGTTAAAAGCTATACCAGGAAAATAATTCTGTTCAAGTTTCTCGTAGGAAATCTCGGAAACTTCAACTAAGTTTCCAGCCCCACAGAATTTTTGTCCTGCGATATCTATTGACAAGTCGTATCTATAAAATACATGTACAGACATGAGACTCTAGGAGTCTAGAGGTTGAAAATCGAATTTTCGGAGATTTTCCACGGGAAACTTGAAAAGAATTTTTTTCCTGCGATAGCTATTGACAAGTCACATCAATAAAATATATCTCCAGATATAACACTCTAGCGGTTGATTTTATAAAAATTTTGTAATGATTTTTGGAAAATCGAATTTTCCGAGATTTCACACGGGAAACTTGAACTGAAATTTTATCCTGCGATAGCTATTGATAAGTCACATCAATAAAATACATCTCTAGACATAATACTCTAGAGGCTGAATTTATACAAATTTTCTAATAATTTTTGGAAAATCGGTTTTTTCGAGATTTCCCACGGAAACTTGAACTGAATTATTTTTCTGCGATCGCTGCTATTGATAAGGCACATCAATGTAATTTATTTCCAAACATAACCCTCTAGAGGCTGATTTTATACATTCGTTTCTTACTTTCAACTGGAAATGTTTTCAAATTTTCCGAGATTTCCGACCGGAAACGTGAACTGAATTTTTTTCCTGCGATGGCTGTGCGCAATTGAAATAAAAACGATTTATCGTCAGAGATACACTCTAGAGGTTGATTTTATTCCAATTTTGTGAATTCTTCTGATTTTTCGAATTTTTCGATATTTTCCTCGATTAGGTTAAATGAAGTTTTCCACATAAACCATTTACAAACTTTTTTATTACAATCCATGTATTCTATTTACTTTCGGCTGATAATCACAAATTTTTTTATTTTCGGGTGGAATGTTAATAACGTAATCTTCATTATCGACTTTTTTACTTTCTGCTGAAAACTTTCGGTTAACTTTAACAAGGTTATTCTCTTATTGTTAACTCTTTAAATTCAGTCACCTAATATTCAATAATTATTCAGTTATTGCTGATCGTACTTCTTCATTTTGATGGAATTTTTTTATTAGCCATTCACGATTGCGTCTGAAAAATATTTCTCTTGTTAGATATTTACCAGAGATAACAATTTTCATGGAACCAATAATTTGCAATAAAATATTAGACTGCGAAAATCTAAATAATCATATATTGTCGCGCCTTGAAGGACAATGTAAAGTTTTTAATTGGCAGTCCATAAATTGTGTTGAAACTACCTATACATAATTTAAGGTTAAGACAATGAAAATTCTAATGGATACATCATAAATTATATTGTACAAACAATGTATTATATCGATATGACTTTGCACATACGGTACACAATTATGTACATACATTTTAACAAATTATCCGCGTAGTACCGAACAGTATAAATTGAATTGAAAATTACAGATCCCTATCATAATAAAACCTATCAATTTATTATGTCTTTAAAAACAACCAACACATTATCCCCCATAGTTGGAATAGAGTGAATTAGCTAACAACAAGCAATTAAACAATAAATAAAATTTTACCGCGCAACCATTACATTTCGTGCTGATACATAAGTATTCACAATATAATTATTACAGAATATTGTATAGTTTATAGCAAGCTCTAGGTATGTACAATACATTTTTTTTTATTTTTATCTAATTTATTAATCAGCCATCCAAATCGACAATTAATAGCTATTTGAGTTTTATATATTGAATATACGAGAGAGAAGTATGTTGATTTTATATTATAAATAAATAAATTATTTATTTATTTATGAAATATACAAACTATATACACCTACCTTGAATATACAGACAACAATTATCTGATTTTAGAGAAAACCATTTTTAATTGGATAAATCATAAATTTATATATTATATGCGGAATATTTTAACCCTTCCTAAATTCATATTATGTCCCATATGTGTCACAAAATTAATTGAGTCGTATGTAAAATGCCGCATATATTACATTTCATCTTATCTAAATCTCTATTAAATATAAATGTACGTACTTGAATATTTAATTTTGTCTATAACAAGTGGGTTCAAACGTATATATCTAATGTCTCTATTATTTATATTTGGTTTTCTAATAATACAAAAGGTTGCGACCGCACATTAGAAGCTTTCTCTTCATACTCGACTTGCTTGTATCGATTGTAGAATATTGCTTTTGTCTGACGTACGAGTCTGATTTTTGTTTGATTTAAATTGAATCATTAATTTATTCAAAAATGACATTTTAATTTATTTTTTATTTTTGTATAGAAGTTTTTAAATACAAATAAAACAAGACAAAAAATCTGTTTTTCTTTATACCAACAACAAAGAATTATAAATCAATTTATATTATCGATATACAATAAATAAATAAAACAAATATTTTTGCTGGTTTTGTAGCACAACATTTTTATATATTGTCGTCGTTTTGACGCTATCGAACAAAAAAAAAACACTACTGTATGGAGTTTTACTCTTTGTATAAACAACTAAGGGAAAACAATATAATTGAGAAATTCCTAATAAATGATTTGGTATCGAGACCACATTATGTACCATTTTAGAAAATTAGTGAACGCAATGCAGTAGACCCAGTAAAATGTGGTTGGTTAACTTAATGCATATTTTTACATGCAGGAAGGGAATACCAAAATTATATACTGAAACCTTAGAAGGTGACTAAACCTTCGGCCCGGAATCATACTCAATCCAACCTTCAACTCAACTCCTAAATCAATCCTTGGTTAAACTCCTTAATATCACACTCAACACCCCAATTCAATTTGCATATCATACTAAATCAATATGGTTGGAAAAAATGCATGCGCGTACCTGAACTCCACTCAAGCTATGTTTTGACTTAACCCTCAACTTACCCAAAACAAATCTCTAAATTAACACCCCCACTTAACCACGAACCAACTACCATCTCAACCCGCAACGCAACTTAAAGCTACTTCCAGCTCAACACCCAACTCAATACCTAAATCAACACGGTACAGAAACTAAATGCGAACATGAACTGAACTCAATCCTAACTGAACATCCTTCTCGCCATGCAACTCGAGCTTTAAATCAGTCCTAAAAACTACATGCACCGATCCTCTTAGTAAACAACTTTGAAATGATTTACAATTATCTGGCTTGACCATAAACGGATTATTCGAAAACAAATCCATATCGGGCAAGCCGTTCTCGAGGTACCTTTGTTACAGGTATTATACAAACAAACAGACCGGCGAGCGAAGAATTGCTTTTTGTACTTCTTCGTACTCAGAGGCCTTTAAATCGTTGAAAAAATTGGTTTTGTCAGTATTTCTATAAATTTGGTGTTTGAGGGCTATTTTAACGCTAAGACCATTTTAAAAATATTATCGTAACATCATTCATTATCAGTTTTCCTTTGACTCTCTACAGACGATCCGTTTAAAAATTTCAAAAGTTCCAAATGCATATAGGTTCACACATTGCCAATGATTACGACGATTAAAGCGGTTTGAATTTGGCTACCAGTTTGAATTAGAATTTGTTTGGAACGTCACGAGCGTTTTGCACGTGCCAAGTTTCTATAAACTAAACAATCTGGCTCAAGCATGACTTGGATTTCGTTGGTATCAGTTTCATAGAGCAGCTTTCACATTTCGCAATCGGAATCCCGCGTGGATATATGCTGGCCATTGTACAGAACAGCAGCTAATTTTGGTAAATGTTTGTCCCACCCACTACGCTCATTTTTGTCAACAAATTATTGCAAATAGTCGAGTGCAACTAACTCGAAGTAGCTCGGATACGAATTTATGAGATTCAGTATTTCGTCAAAATTGTCGGATCATTGTCAGATGTGGAGAAAGATTCCAATTTCCAAATAGATACACAACAAAGAAACCGATGCTTCTCACAAGGGTTTAACAAGAACACATTTAGAATTGTGGTTGAATACTATGACATTAGAGGAGTTCCCACGATTCGAATGTTCATGGACCCAGAGACTTCACAAACAATTTTTGAAACGTGTTGAGACTTTTGAGCGTAGTAGACATTGGATTCGCTTTGGTTTGATTTTTGTAAATATGTTTAGAGCTTGCTGTTCCAAATTGTAGCTATAAGGCCAACAATCATGTACAGTCTTCTTGCAAGATTCTTCATAAGAAGGCCAACATTCTGACCAAAATAAAATAATTACAATTTTCCTTAAATCACCACTCAGAGTCCAAATTAGTTATGGACGAAAAATTACAACTGGTTAAAATTTACCACTTTCGATGTGCTTTACGATGGCCCATATAAATAACAGATTATTATGGCAGACGATCTATAATTGCGGAAGGCCTGGTGACAATTACAATTAAAAAAAATACAATTTGCGTTCAATTATCACTTAGAACAAGCCAGGTGTGATCCAAAAAATATATGAACCATTTTAGAAATCTATGGTGTATTTATGGTGACATAAAAATGCAGGACAATATGCAAAATATCAAATGTGTTTCAAATTATCATTTAGACAATTTGTGAACTATTTTAGAATTAACATTTCGATATTCTTACAATTTGAATAATTAACGTTGACTATGCTCCTCAAGCGTAAGTATGGCATCGCGCACTATTATCTGCAGATTTGCATCGTGTTCGCCCTTGATGCGATGCCACCGCACGAAATGAAACCGACGATTTGAAATATTTTCAGGATTTCAACCTTCAAACAGTTCAGCTCGGTTAGTGTGTTCGCTCCGGCCAAGAAATCAACGACGTAAATGTTCTATAGCTCAAGGTGTATCTAAGGCTTTGTGCAGGTATTCTTGAGCTAATTCATTTAACATCTGGTCTAAAAGAATGAGGCGGAAGCTGTCCTATATGTAATGGTTTTTAATATAAAGGGACAGATTTGCAGCTTTTCTTCTTTCCAAAAAATTATTCGATGTTTAGTCAGTTACCACGATTTATTATTTATCCAAATACTCATTGAAACCATTCTGAGCTGTTAGTCATGTGAGGAGAATCCAAGTACAATCGCATGCTTGCCTATGAGGCAGTGTCTGTAGTCACTCTAACATTAATTTTAACCTGAAACCGCTGAAGTGAGATCAGCTGATTGGATCTCACCAAATCTAACTTTGTTATTACACTTAAGGTAATATTTAACTATTCATCGTTCGTCAACTTACTAGCTTCTTCCTGAAGCAGTAGCTTACATATCGCAAGAGGCATTTCAACATCTCTCCTTTTTTATAGTTTGGACCACGGTGCCAAGTCGAGCCAGCTCATCGGTTTTTTTCCCCTGTACTATTGAAATCCCCTGGCACCCTTATTGGATATTGAACTGATCTGCCATCTCGCTAAGAGACTACTTTTAACGTGACCGTACGTAGAAATGCGAATTTCACCGGCCGATATTACATTATACCTCAACCAGTCTACGACTTCCTTTATGACCGTAGGTTAGGTTAGGTTTAGGTGGAAGGGAACCAAGGACCAGGCACATACACAAAAAGGTCCGTATCCATAATATAGCATTATGGCAGTAACTTCAGCTTAAAAAGCACTACAATGATCGGGGGAGACGAAAGATACACTTTTCTCCAACTTTCGCCAACAGCTTTTGGTTGGCAGTTTTGTCGAGAGCAGGCCACCAGACTGTTACTCTATACAAAAGGATGGGTCTGACTACTGCGACGTAGAGCCAATGTACGATGGGAAGCTCCAGCCCCCATTCTTTTTAAATGGCAGTTTTACAGGAGCATGACACTATCGTAGCTTTCCAAAAGATTAGGTTTCAAATTTAATTTGCTATCCAAAACGGGAGCCAGATACTTCGCTTCATCAATAAAAGTCAAGCGAAACCCATTTAAAGGGAAGCATTGCAATGGGGAAGTTAGTATTTCTTAGACAAGATGCCTAATTCAGTTGTATGTAGATTACATTCAACCCACTACTACATTTTGCTTGAGTTCACGGAAGCCACTACCTTCGAATCACTATCCTCCAGTGTTAGCAACATATCATTAATAACCAAATTCCAAAGCAAGGGGAACAGTACGCCACCTTGCAATGTACCTCTACTTACCAATCTTTTACGTTATTAAAGGCCTCCTCAACATTATAAAAGGTAACCATTGTGCATGGTTTCAATACTCGAACATTTTTCTAAACTAATACATAAGAGATTGAAGAGCAGTCTCTACAGATATCCTCTTAGAATATGCATCTTGAGATTTTGAGAGGTTTTCCGACACAATTGCGCCTCTAATATGAGCTTCTATTTGTCTTTCCAATGTTTTAAAAATGAAGGAAGATAACCTAATATGTTTAGGGCGTTTGGGACCGTAGAGTGACGGTTTTCCTGGGTTAGATATGTATACAACCTTCATTTCTCCATTTGATAGAAATGTGACATAGTTCTAGGCTAAATTTACAGATTACTTATAACCAAAAATTAGTGAGGTCTGTAGTCTGTTGGATATTCGCTAGAGATAACATCATCAGGTCCTGGCGACTTATACGGTTTTAAACTGTTTATTGCCCACATAATGTTCCTTATACTAACAATTGAACTTACGAGACTAATTGCCCTGTTACCTACTGATGTAGTAAGCGCAAATTCGTGTTGTATATTACTACGCTGGTACCCAGAGGACTCGGTAATGGTTTAACAAGGACTTATATTGGTGATTATCTTTGATTTAAATAAATTTATTGTTATTTTAATTTTATCTTTTATTTATCTTTATTATTGTTTAAAATATCGAAATGTTTAAGCTCTGGTAGCAATCTAATAATATTTTTAATCTTACTTAAAAAGAAAACTCTTAACTATAAAAACAGTCTTAAATCTAGTACATTAATCAACTATAATGTTAAGTTGTGTAATATGTATACGCTATAATACAATAAAGGTCGGTTTACATACAACACCTCCCTCCTTAGAATTATGATAATTTTATTTTTTTTTTCATTTTTATTTTTATTTTTTTATTTATTAATGAAGTTAAAGCAAATAATTATTACAATAGTTAATAATTTATTACTAATTTATCGCTTACAATTATTTTATATTATTTAATGTTTAACAAGCCTTTTATAATTAAGTAAATTGTAGTATTAAATTTTATTTATTAATTTTTACTTTCTTTTACGTAAGTAAAATAAAGTATAGTAATCATGAAAATTTTCGACCTTGAGATTATTGAAGATTTATCTGTTTTGAGGTCCCCTGATTCCGAAAAAGTGGGTTTCGAAATGATGTCTGTCTGTCAGTCCGTCTGTCTGTCAGTCTGTGTCCTCTCTACAGCCCAGATGGCTTAACCAATCGAACTGAAACTTCAAATTTAAGCTTTTTGGATAAATTGGGAGGTCCCAGTGAATTTTACTTCAAATCGGTCCACCGGAAGTGGCCACTCCCTTGGGCCAGAAAATTTGTTTTGCAAATATCTTAAAAAGTATAAGGTTTACAAAAAATTACTAATACAAAATGTTTCCAAAAATCAAAAAAAAATAAAAATAAACAAATTAAAAATTACAAAAAATTAAAATTAAAAATTAAAAAAAAAAATTTAAAAAAAATTTAAAAATTTTATAAAAAAAAAATTAAATATTGTTTTGCCAACACATAAATATATGTGTATATATAGCCTAATTATGCTAATTATAATTAATTTGCACACTACAGTGACATACTTCCGGTTTTTAATGCAAATATTACATAATTGAATGTGGATCATTTTTTCATGTTTCTTAACTTTTTTAACGACTTATTAGGGTTTGTAATACTTAAGTATATATATCGTTTTATAATTGCAAAAATATTTCGCAACTCCTGCCCCCTCCCCCACACTTTTTACAGGGAGTTACAGCAGTTCTTGCATTTGTCATTTTAATTATTGTGTGTATTAGCCCAATTATGCTAATTATAATTAATTTGCACACTTCAGTGACGTACTGTATGTTATAAAAATATTTAGCCTACATGTATGTTAAATTGCCAAATCGGTCAACCGGAAGTGGCCACTCTCTTGGGCCCGAAAATGTGTTTTGCACATATTTTAAAAAGTATAAGATTTACAAAAAAATCACTAATACAAATTCCAAAAAATTAAAAGAAAAAATTTAAATTCATAAATATCACCTTTTATTTCTTTTACGTGTGTACTAATGAGTTCAAAAAATTGAGTTTTGAAGTGGTGTCTGTTGGTATATATATATGACTGTCAATTTGTAGTCCAAATGGTTTAAGCAATCAAACTGCAACTTCATGTTTAAACTTTTTACATAAATTTTGGGGTCCCAGTTCCCAGCTCCCAGATTCCGTAAAACAGAAAATTTATTTTGCAAATATTTCAAAAATATACAATTTACAGAAAACATGAAATAATAAAAACAATCTTAATTAAGTTTGCGGGAAATTTGAATTATAAAAGTTTTTCAAAATTCGCTGTTCGTAAAAGAAAGTCGTGTGTTGGCCACACCTCCATTTTTTTTTAGCAACAATATGTACAAATTTTCGAATAAGTTAATTGAATATTGTTTTGATTTCATACATGGTAGTGTTTGAGACGGTTTTTGTGAACTGTGACATTTTTATTTTTGAGTTTAATTACTGTATTCTCTGGTGATATGGCTTCAATCACAGTAAAAGGGCCTTGCCATAATGGATCTAGCTTTGATTTTCTTACTTCATTTCTAAGTAGTACTGCATTATTAATATTAAATTGTTTCGGATTAATTGATTGATCATAATATTTTTTGGATTTTAATTTCTTTACTAATAAATTTTCTTTTGCTATTTGCCAAGAAGTACGCAGTCTATATTTTAATTCTTGGGAGAAATCATCATGGTTATAAATTGGTTGTGGTTGTCTTTTGATGGAAGTTGGGATTGTTGGCTGATAACCAAACAGAAGTTCAAAGGGCATATAACTGGTGGAACTATGTGTAGTTGAATTATAGCTAAAATTTGCGAATGTTACCCAATGATCCCAATTCAAAGAGTCTTTCGAGCAAAATATTCTAAAATATTCTCCAAGTGTACGGTGACTTCTTTCTAAAGCACCATTCATTTTAGGATGATACGCAGTAGCATTAAATTTTTTTATACCTAACAGCTTGCATACATTTTTAAACACTTGGCTCATAAAGTTCGAACCTTGGTCAGTAAGAATTGACTGTGGAGATCCAAATCTACAAATAAACTCTTTGGAGAACGCTTCTGCCACCGTAGATGCATCTTGCGATTTTAGTGGAACTCCGATGGAGTATTTTGTTAAATCATCCTGAATCGTTAAGAGGTATCAATTCCCATTATACGTTTGTGGTAAAGGTCCCACAATATCCAAGAATATTTTTTCAAAAGGTTTACTAGAAGTTGACGTAATCTTTAATGGGCAAATAGTTTTAACACAATATTTATTTTTCTGACATAAGCTGCATTTCTTTATGTACTCAGTTATACGTTTCAACATGTTTGGGAATTGATAGTAACGCTTAAATTTGTTATAGGTCTTCATAACGCCTTGATGACCACCAATTGAACTATTATGAAATTCTTCAAGAATACACTGAATATCCTTTTCATTATCTAAAATCTGAATTTCGTTTTCAGCGATTTGTTTTGAAATTGATTTATTTTCTTTAAATACGTTTTTTGATAAATCTTCAGGAGATTTTGTTATATCTAAACTATCTTTCTTTAAGGTTGAAATTGGGTTAGCTTGGCTAGGTAAATTATTTTTTCGAATTATCCATTGCAATCTTGTTATTACTTGAACAATTTGGGTTGTAAACAATTTCGAAATCATAATCCTCTAATTCAAGACGCCTTCTCAATAAACGAGAATTTGGATTAGCGGTTTTGTACAGCCATACTAATGGTTTGTGATCGGTTCTTACCAGAAAATGTTTACCATATACATATGGTCTAAAATATCTAATAGCCCAAACGATACTTAATAACTCTCGTTCAATCACAGAGTAATTTCGTTCTGCCTTATTTAAGGATCGACTAGCAAAACCTACTGGAAGATCAGACGAATTGACTATTTGAGACAGGACTGCGCCAATAGCTACATTACTAGCATCGCAAGTAATTGTAAATGGTTTTTTATGATCTGCATGTTGTAAAATTGGAGCAGTTGTGAGAGCTGACCAAACAAAAGGAATATCTTTTCTCAACAGAGAGTTTAAGGGTTCGACCAATTCCGTGAATCTTAAGATAAATCGCCTGTAATAATTACAAAGTCCAAGAAAACTTCTTAATTGAGTTTAATCATTTGGACGTGGAAAATTAATAATGCATGATATTTTGTTCATATCAGGTTTTATACCTTGGTCAGTTATATTATGGCCCAGAAAAGTTATCTCTTTTCTTAAGAAATGGCATTTAGTTGGTTTTAGTTTAAGGTTAAACTTACGAAAACAGCTAAAAACATCTTTTAATATGGAATTATGATCTGTTAAATCATAACCGTATATCACCACGTCATCCATATATACGAAGCACTTTATCCCTGTCAAGCCGGAAAGCACTGAATTCATCAGTCTTTGAAAGGTGCTTGGCTCACCCTTTAAACCAAAGGGCAAACGAATAAACTCAAAGTGACCTGCTTCGGTACTAAATGCTATATTCTCACTATCTTGATCAGCCAATTTAACTTGATGGTACCCGCGTTCTAAATTTAACGTAGAAAAGTACTATGCTTTACCCAGTTGATCTAATATATCCAGTATATTAGGAATAGGAAATACGTCATTAATTGTCATATTATTTAGCTTTCGGAAATCGACCACTACTCGAAATTACTTCTCACCATTTTGAGATGTTTTTGGTACTACGAGTAATGGTGAATTCCAAGGACTAAAACTATGTTTAATTACGCCATCGTTTAACATCTGATCCACCTGGCTATTTATTTCTTGCTTTGTTGAATGCGGAAGTCGATACGGTCTAATGAGAACTGGCTTAGAATTTGGAAGTAATGGTATCTCATGCTTAATAACTGATGTAAACCCTAGCGTATCACCAGGCAAATAGAAAATGTCATTAAATTCGCGACATATGTCAAGTATCATTTGTCTTTCTTCGACATTTAAATGATCTGTGTCTAAATTTTCTTCTAATTTTTTCAAACGATTTTCAATTAAATTATTTTGATTAGTTTTGTTATACATAGTAATGTACGTCATAATTAGCTAACTGTTTTGGTACAATACTGAGCTCCTTTTCTATATGTACCGGATGCTCGTTAATATTTAGTAGGCTTATAGAGGCAAGATTACGATTAACTTTGATTAATGAACCAGCTAAGAAAACATTCTTTTGTAATTCCGTGGATTCACAGAGATATTCACCGTCTGGAACGTTGAATGTTAGTTGAACTATTTTCTCAGATCTTTTTGGTATTAAACATATAGAATCAATTTTCCTTGGATTAGAACAGAATTTAATAGCAACTTTCGAGTTTGAATCTGAGAAGATTTCCAATTTCTCGTCTAAATAATTTATAACACATTTATTCTTATGGAGAAAATCTTTTCCTAGGATACCATGACAATCTAGTGGAAACGTATCAGGCATTACGTGAATTGAATGATTTAAAATCAAATTATTTGGGAAATAAATGTTCGAATTAACAACACCAAGTGAGCTTATTTGTTCGTGTGTAATTCCATTTACAACGCATATATTATTGACCTATCGATTTTTGTATCTGGCTTCAAATAATTTTGTTTTACCAAGGTAATATCAGCTGCACTATCAAATATAAAATAAGAAGTTTCATCAACTATGGTATCGACACAAAGAGGAACGTACTTCAAATCAATTGAACGTTCCTTCTCGGCTGATGTAACGGATGGTTTTCTGCTTTGACTTGATGGGTTTACTAAATTGTCGTAGGGTGAGTTAAAACCGATTTGTTGATATTCCTGGATCAGAATTTGATCGTCATCAATTGTTGGTTTCGAGCACGAAGTTTCTATTCTGGCACTCGGGACGACGTGCTCGGTTGATCCTTCCCAAGTGCTTGCAAGTTTCCCGAATTCCTCGTGATCGATTGGGAGTTTTGCTTAACTGTGTTATTATTAACACTAGTTATATTTTGTTGCACGTAGCGAAATGCATTAGCTCTTTTACGACACTGTGCTATATTGTGACCTATGTTATGGCAATAATTACAAACTTGCGAAATCCTCTGAACTCTAGTAGAATTCATAAATTGATTATTATTATTAAAATTAGGATTAGAAGGGAGGTTATAAAATGACATATTTGAGCGATTATTGACATTAGTTGAGCTTCTAGAATTCTGATTTAAAGAATAACACTTTTCCGCAGTATGTCCCATTTTCCCACATAATTGACATTTGACTTGAAAGTTGTTTGAATGTCGTTGACTGTTTGTAGGTCGTTGGCCTTGTGAATAAGTAGTACCGTATCTAAAATAATGATGAGAGTTATTCAATGGACGACCGTTGTTGCAAAGGTTAATTGTTTCTTCCTCAACGGCCTTGGCAATTACTTCTTTCAGGCAAGTAAATCGACAAGCTTTCACTATTAGTTTTAAAGGTTGTTTCAAACCATCCTGAAATGCTCTTAATGCTGTATGTGAATTTAAATGCTGAATCACTTTCGCGGAGTTAACTCCCTCGAGCTTTATACAAGCATCATTTAGTTCTGATAATAACAGTTCGATACGACTCGCAAAGTCTTTAACATTTTCATTTGTATTCTGTTTTATCGTAACTAATTCTACCTGTAGTTACTCAATAGATCGAGGACATGCAAACTGTAATTCCAATTCATGCTTTAATTCCAACCAGGATTCAAAACTATTATATTTTACTATGTCGTATACCTTGCCGACTAATTTAGCTTGCACTAATTCTAAAAATAAAGTTTGATCCTATGACTTTGCATTTTTTTAGATTAACTCACAACAAGCGCAAAATTTGTGTAACTTCCCGGAGCTACCATCAAATTATGGCACTATTTTCAAAAAATGATCAATATTTACTGACATTTTATTATTAAAAATTAATGCGTTATCATTAGAATTTACAGGTTCAATGATTCGTTCAGTAGGCGGTAGTTTAATCTTAGTATTATGATTTACGACAGAAAGTTGATTTAAATTTTCACTTGGACTTTGATTTGACAAATGTTCAGAGGAATGAATGAAATCTTTACAATTTTCAATTGAACTAATTTTATACTCACGATTTTCCTTTACTTTAGCAACAGGTATTTCCGTAATATTCGGTCTTATTTTTCCGCTTCTCAATTTGGAGTCATTTTCCTCCGTGTCACTCATCGGTTTTGATAAATTTTATTTGCGTTTTCATATGCACTTAGAATATTTACTAAAATAAAATAAGATAAAATAATGCAATTAGTGACTTTCCCAAATATAAATGCAACGCTTGCTGACTGGCGGCTAAAAAAGTTCATATGTAGTTTTATATGGTCAAAATGTGTCTTTAATGTTTCTTTAAATTATTAATTTCGACTAAATTAATTTTAAAATTTGTTATTTATTTTTAATCACAGCATATTGAATTTTATTAATCATAAAAAAAAGTAGGGGGACATCCACTAATTTAGACAAGAAAATTGTATTTGTAAACATGATTTTACTTGTTTTTGCATGTAAAAAAAAAATAAAAATGGAATCAGCGAGGGGACAAATGAACTAAAATCGATATTGGGCAAATGGCTAATTAAAAAGAAGAAAATCTAGATCAAGAAACATTATATGCATGCATGCGCACATACACATACATAGTTAACAAAAATGGAAATGGCTAATTTTTTTTTTTTTCTTTTAAGAAATGAAATCACTTATCTTTTACAATTAGGGAACAGTAATTATTTAGTACACACACTTAACTTTTCTCTTATGTTGTTTTTTTAATTAATTTCCTTAAATTTCTATTTTTTTTTAAATTTTTTAAATTGAAACAACAAAAATTTACACTAAAATAAAAATTATACTTAAATTGTACTGAATCTGAAACACGTAACTCTGACATTGATGCTGATTGTCCATGCATATACTAAGGTACAGTAAACACAATTGCTACAATTGTTCGAAATGCAATTTTGCTTCTAGATGAACAGCTAACTTTATATAGATCTGTAGTTTTTATATATGTATGTGTCGTTCTTCAGCGTAACAGTCCAATAATTGAAGACACAATTCATATTTTATTGCTCAAAATATAATTGAGTTGAATTTGGTTTGCTCGTACAATTGGCGTGTTTTTTTATTACATCGGAGAGACCAGAGAGATATAAAATAAACCTTTTGCGTTTTTTTATTTTCTCGGATCGATCCGATAATTTTTTTAGCGTTTTTTTATTAAATCTGAAAAATCACAGATTGCTGTTTTTCGATCTGAAATTTATTTCAGATAGTACAGAGAATTACATAGTTTTGCGTTCAAAATGGTGAATACTATAGACTGAGATAACAACAATGAAAAATTAATTTTTTAAATTCTTTTATAAATAATTGTAACGGTTTCTTGGTCATTAATGTTTAATTTTATTTGTATGTATTAATTATGCGTAGGAAAACAATTTTCTTGGCCATAATGTGTTAAAAAATAGTGGTTAGCCAATTTAAATAGTTAAGCGTTTAAAATCCG
The DNA here is from genome assembly GCA_963556165.1 of Tipula helvola. Lineage (NCBI taxonomy): Eukaryota > Metazoa > Arthropoda > Insecta > Diptera > Tipulidae > Tipula > Tipula helvola. The sequence continues at coordinate 288,867,690 of OY744483.1, forward strand.
AAAAAGGTCTTTTCAGATTAAACATTATCGGATATTTCAGATAATTTATCTGTCTGATCTCTCTGGTCTCTCCGATGTAATAAAAAAACTCGCCAAATGTTGAAAGTTAACATATTTTATGTAGATGTGTATTTGAAATTCGTTCAACAATTTGTTAGAGACTGACTCGTTTATCAATTATAAATACACTCGAAATGATGAAATACCGTTCAATTCGTTTGCAGTATGTTGTTTAAAAATTCGAGAATTTTATGTTTACAAATTCAAAATTTATAATTCGTTGAAGTTGGAGATCAAGATTATTGGTTAATATGTTTAATAACTTACGCGGCTTTCGTTTATGACTCTCCATTAATTATGATGCCGACAAATAACGGTTTCGTTAAGCATAATTCTTTTGTTTTTCGTTTTATGGCGTGTGTTTGCGTGTAAATGCGCGGGAATTGCGTTTTTATGCACAATTTACTTATTACCAGTTGTGATTTTATTTTCACTGAACAAATGTAACATACCAATGATTGCTGTCTTGTTCCAAGTTACCTTACCACCAGCCAAAACGTATTAAATATACAGGAACTGCTTCCAGTTTCGAAAAATCCCATCGCTGTCACCAAAATATGTTGTACATTACTACGCTGGTACCCAGAGGACTCGGTAATGGTTTAACAAGGACTTATATTGGTGGTTATCTTTGATTTAAATAAATTTATTGTTATTTTAATTTTATCTTTTATTTATCTTTATTATTATTTAAAATATCGAAATGTTTAAGCTCTGGTAGCAATCTAATAATATTTTTAATCTTACTTATAAAGAAAACTCTTAACTATAAAAATAGTCTTAAATCTAATACATTAATCTAGTATAATGTTAAGTTGTGTAATATGTATACCCTATAATCCAATAAAGGTCACATACAACATTCGGAACAACCCGGAAAATGAATCTCCAGCAGAAGTTCCAACGATTCTGCACTAGTAGTTGTCCATATGCCATCCGACCGTTAATGATAACTTGGGATGGAAGGGCTAGTAAATAATACTTTGCGTAGCCTGTAATTAAGTCAGGCTTATATTATTAATTTTTCTTCCTGATTGTAAGTAATAGAAAGAAAATTATTTAATTTTAGATCAATATTCGGACAGTAGCGATGTGTTTATTGTGTTAATATAGATGTTTACATGCAAGAAGAGAATACATATGTACATTAAAGTTTGTTTTAAATTACCACTTGGAAACGATATTTTGATTCAAATAAGTTAGAGGCTGACGCTGAAAGAATATCTACGTCGGCTGCCACAAAATACCCTGATTAGCACAATACTGAGTATCCAACTTAGCATTCAAGAATATTGGTAGACGGAATGACGATGTGCTCCAAATTTTCTGTAATGTTGCATGAATATCAGTCTCTTACGTATTTAAAGTAAAATTAGGTATTGGATGGCGTGATGGCGTCTGGTCCACTATTAGGGCTTGCCCTTTCCCGGACCTTTTACATTCCCGCACAATACAAGGTTTCTAGCCAATACATAATTACGCATGTGATATTAATATTCGAACAATTTTAAATTTTGGGTCGAGAAAACAAATTAAGTAAGATTTAAAATAGTGGAAAAAAACACTTATATGCTGATTTAATCACTTGATCGGCGGATTCCGTTTTCTCACCATGTGAAATCTGCCGGAGGAAAAAATTAAATTTAAACTATCAGCGTTGATTTTACTCAACCTATAACAGTTGGCGTAGCTGAATGCGCCCAACGACGATTTAATTTTCGTTAGGAACCCATCCGCTAATGGAAAATTTCTCTCATTTTCAGTGGAGGTCTGCGTCATCGATTAGCCGATATAAAAATCGAGTCCGTTTTTATTCTCATTTGTGATGGAGCCATAATTGGAATTCTGGAGACCCTAAAAAATAGGTCTTGAGACTAAATTAATTTGGGATCTAGAAAAAAATCTTGAAACTGGGTGCGCTAAATATCGTAATTATGCTAATTTAGTTTGTACCTGAAAAGATAGGCCCTTACTTAATTTAGGTCTTGGACTTTGTTATATCTAATTTTCAATTATTCAACTGATATTTGTATTTTATTCAGAACCAGAAATCATGAAAACAGAATAATTTGACCCTAATTTGAAAGCCACCACCTTTAGCAGAAACAACCAATGCTGATTACCTTTAGGTTTTTTTGAACAGGAGTTTTGATATTTAAATTATACTATATAATGAGCAACAAAGTCAATTATACAATACATCTAATTGCTCATTTTTATTAATCTTGAAAATAGTTGCTCAATTATTTTAATAGACTGAAAAGTGTGGAATACTCATTTACCAAAGGTCCACAGTGAAAATGCATTTTCTTCAAATACAAACAACTATTAAAAAAAAATTAAATTGTGCATTTAGGACCCTATTTTGCATCTAATTTTTTAAAATAGTTTAAACTGTTGTAAACTAATTAGTTTTGCTCAACGCTTAAGCAGAATAGTTAGTGGTAAACTCGTTCTGAATCGTAAGGAATTATTAAATCAAAGTAGCTCAATTTTTTTTACTTTTTTTTTTTAAATTGTACTATGTAAGTTAAGTCAAGAAAAGTAAAACGAGCTGTACTTATTATCAGAAATTTACTTTAGGGGGTTGCTCAATTATTATGTGTAAAACATTTATTGAGATTAAACGACGTTTGACTTGAATTTGGTTAACAACTATGATTAGGTACCTATTTAGCACACTAATTAAAATTAATTGCTTCGTTTCCAAAATAGCTCAGAAAAGTATGCAATCTTTGGCTTAATTAGTTTTGATTAAATCAAAGTTTATATTTTTTTTTTTTTTTTATTTTTTTTTATTTTTTTTTTTTTTTTTTTTTTCTTTTATTTATATTACGACTGAGTCTTACACCCATTTAGTAATTTACATTGCATTATAAAGTATTTGATTAGTCGGCACAATCACAAGATTATCCCCCATTTCGTGTAACTCATCCCCTGGATTTTCGCCACAGCAAGTCTACTGACCTCCTGGTCGCGATAAGTCCAATGGTTTTATTCTTTGCAGTCTTCTGGTAGGTGTGGTAGTCAGCATACAGCGTATGTCCAGATTTTCATGCTGGTGCAGACGTTGTAGGTGTTTTGTTGCATGATGCTTAATTTCATCCACGACAAGCTCGATCTTTAGATCTCGATGGAGGTTGTCGTTTCGAATGTACCACGGTGCATTAACAATACATCGCAGGATTTTATTTTGAACTGTTTGTATGATTTTAATATTTGTCCTCTTGGCACAACCCCAGAGTTGGCTACCGTACGTCCATACAGGTTTAAGGATTTGTTTGTATAACAGCAGTTTGTTATGGATCGCTAGTTCAGATTGTCTCCCTAAGAGCCAATGCATCTTTCTAAATTTTATGTTTAGTTCTTCTCGCTTCTTTTTTATGTGTTCTTTCCATCTAAGTTTAGCATCTAAAGTCATGCCAAGATACTTAGCAGTGTTCGCATGCGGTACTACTATAGAGTTTATCATTATTGGTATATGATTAACTTTTAGATTGGTAAAGTTCACTTGGACTGATTTTGCTTCATTTAATTTAATTCGCCATTTCTCTGTCCATTTACATATCAGATTAGTAGCCTTCTGAAGTTTACTAGTGGATTCATTGATGTTTTTTGCTGTTGCAAGTATTGCCGTGTCATCTGCAAAAGTCGCCATTGTTGCTTCTATAATTGGTATATCTCTAGTATATAGGAGATAAAGGATTGGTCCAAGAACACTCCCTTGTGGGACTCCTGCTGTTATTCGTTTTAGCTGGGAGTATTCATTCTCATACTTTACTCGGAAGTGCCTCTCTGATATGTAGGATTTTAGAATTTGAAAAAATTGCTCTGGAAGATCTCGATGAAGTTTGAATTCTAACCCCTGGTGCCATACTTTGTCAAATGCTTGCGCTACATCAAGGAATATAGTTGAACATATTTGTTTGCTTTCAAGTGATTTCTCGATTACATCAGTAATTCGATGTACTTGTTCTATAGTAGAATGTTTTTCCCTAAATCCAAACTGATGTGAGGGGATAAGATTCCTTTCTTCGATAATTGGTTTTAGTCTTTTAAGAAGAACCTTTTCAAATAGTTTCGATAATGTTGGTAGCAGAGAAATCGACCTGTATGAAGCTTTATCGTTCGGAGGTTTATTCGGCTTAAGTATCATAATTACTTCTGCAACTTTCCATTGTCTTGGTACATATCTTAGTCGAAATGCTGCATTAATTATATGCATTAGTTTCCTCAACGCTTTCTTCGGTAACACTTTTATTATCTAACCCGTTATAAGATCATATCCTGGGGCCTTATACGCATTCAGATTATTCTTGATTTCCCATTTTAGTTCTTTCAATGTTATTGGTGTAATTTTTATTTCATCCTGTTTATTTATCGGGGTAATATTTTCCTCTTCCGTTTGTTTTGGGTAAGGTTGAAATGTTTCTTCAAGATGATTTGCAAACAAATCAGCTTTTTGTTTAGCATTTCGAGCCCAATTGTCTTTATCTTTAATTGGAGGAACCTGAAGTTTGGGTCTTTTAAGATTCTTAGTTGCTTTCCATAATGAGTAATCAGTATCTTTTTGCCCAGTTAGAGTGCTGAGGTATTTATTAACTGATTGATTTTTAATATCTTTTATTAGATATTTTAATTTGTTACACAAGTGATTAAATACCTTCTTATTTTCCGGGTTTCGATGTTTTTGCCAATTCTTCCGTGCTTTTCTTTTGATTTTAAGTAGTTCCCTTACTTCCTCCGGATAGCTAGCATTGCGCTTCAATTCATGATTGTTATTAGGAGTGCTTTCCCACGCAGCACTTTGGATATTATAGATGAGATTATCTAGTTCTTCTTCTAATTGGACTGATCCCTGAATTGGGTTCTGCAGATTAATTCTTTCTGTTAACCGTGTTTGGAAGAGATCCCAATTGGTTTTGAAGCTCGTTAATTTCGGGTTGCTCTGTTTCATAATAATTGTTTGGCTAAGTGTCATAATAACTGGTGAATGATCTGATGATAGACTTTCACTGTTCTCTATATGGGTATAATTATCTGAAATTCCTCTTGTAATAAAGAAGTCTATAAGATCTGGAGTCTTACTGATATCCGAGGGCCAATAGGTTGGTGTACCGCCTGAGTGAAATTCACATTTTAGTTGTTTGCCTGCTGCGAAAAGTTCTTTTCCTTTAGTGGTCGTTAACCGTGATCCCCAATAGGTATTTTTTGCATTAAAGTCACCTCCAATTAAAAAGACACTTCCTAGTATTTTGAGAAGATTAGTATAGTCTCCTTGTTTGAGATTGTATCTTGGGGGGCAGTAGATTGCTGAGATACTACAAGTTTTATTAATGTTCAATTGTATTTTGATTGTTGTAACTTGCATGGAAAGCTTCTCAATTTTAAGTTCTTCGTTATGCTGTATATGATCTTTTATCAGAATAGCTGATCCACCTCTAGCTTTGTTCTCTGGATGTAATGCATGATAGCAATAATATCCTTTTATTTTACAGAATGAAGTTTTAGTGAAATGTGTTTCTGATATAAGACATATATCTATATTATACATGTTTAAAAATATATCTAGTTCTTGAATGTGATGCAATAGCCCATTTGCATTCCAGGTTACAATTCGTAATGTTTTATTCATTTCTTTATTTTATAATTCGATTTTATATAATTTATATTTTGATACACTCGATCAAAGTTTCCTTCAATTTTTTTATTGAAACTAGTTTGTGATTTCATTTCTTCTAGCGCGTTCTGCAGGCTCATTTCCTGTGAAGAAAGTCTTTTGTTGAGGTTCTCTAGATTTCTCAGTATGTCCTGTAAAACAAGATCCACTTTGAGCTGTTTCTGCTCTGTTTGCTGAACTACTTGTGCATAAGTAACATTTTCATTTACTGGCTCTCTTTGTGCGTTAGGATTAGGAGTCAACCATCTTGGCTCCGTGGTTTTTTTTATAGATTGTACATTTCTTGATGCAACTGGTTTGCGTGATTTATCTCTCAATTTTTGTAGTTCTACTGCAACTTCACATCCTCTGTAATTTGCCGGATGCTGGCCATTACAGTTTATACACTTCGGTGTTGTATTTCGGGGAACTATGCAATCATTTCCTGCGTGTTTTCCTGCACATTTAACACATCTTGCTTCTCGATGGCAGTACTTCTGTGTATGATTATAATCTTGACAGTTTTTGCATTGTGGTATTAGTCGAGTGACCTTTCTCGGTGTTTCTATTTTAACTCTGAGGTTAAGGATAGCCCTAATATTATAGATACTTTCTATTTTTTCTTGGTTGTCGAAGGTTAGCATAAAAAGTGGGAGACCTCTTCTGTTGATTTCAACATTTCCCTCCCTGTTATCTCTTCTCTCTTTTCTAATGATGTCAAAATGTTCAAATCAAAGTTGAACACAAAATTAATTTTGTTGAACAATTTTTAGGTTATGTTTTGAAATTAAACCATGGAGCAATCAATGAAAATAACTCATTTTATTGAATGGTATCCAAATTCATAATGTTACTCAAAATAATGAGGAGGTCGCATGCAGAATATATTGCTCAATTCGTATTTTCAATTTTTTTTTTATAAGTAGGTAGTTTAAACGAAAATATGCAATATTCCAAGTACTTATCACCAAACTGTCAATTGTCTATTGTCTTGGATTTGTTCTAAATTGCCGATAATTTAGAGCAAGTAACATAATAATGCATTTTCTACAAGTTGCTCATTTTATAAAAATGTTGTTCAGTTTTATATTTTGATATCTTCCACACCAAACAAAATTCTACTTTTACTAAGAAATTTTTAATAATTAAAACTATGTAGCTCATGAAATTTCTGGCTGCATACTTTTGTATTGAATATTAAACTGGTTGAATTCCTCTTAAGAGGTTTTTTTTAAATTATCGAAAACCTACACAACAATAATAACAGTAGCTCAATTTCGTAAACTAAATTCCCACAGACATAGAAGTTTTTTTGGGCTCAGCTGGTATATGTCCAACACAACAGGTTTTGCTAAGCCAAAGGTCGCCTTAGAACTTTGTGCGTGTTGCTCAATTTAAAGATATTTGACATCCGCATTAATAATAATAATAATATAGAACACGATAACAAGGACCAAGACGCGGTAGTTACGTCTAAACTACATACATTGTTAAACTAAATAAATATTTCAATGTAAACTGTAGTTTAATTAATTTTGCTCAAAATAAAGCTGAGCTTTAATTTTTATTATTCTCAAAAATTTTGATTAGGTAGTGTTGTGGTATATTGAGCTTTAATTATCTTTTTGACTGATCTGAACACCAATTTTTAATGGGGTATTAAATCAGTAGCTCAACTTTCGAAATTAAAAATTCGTGACTTCTACATACACAGTGCGATAATTTGATTTAATTTTGTAGATAGACAATACACGTTCAGCTCTTCTTTTGACTGAATTCTATTTCTTTGTTGCCTTTCAATGGTCCTACCATAAACAGGCCATTTCGGAGATGAGCTCATTTCAAACGCATCATCCATAATTTCTTATGTCCCCAACTATCAATCGTTGACGAATTTCATTAACGACGCAACATCTTTATTTCTTCTAATGGCTAATTTTTCTTTTAGAAATTTTAACGTCTATGGTCAATAATAATTGTCTGTTCTATTAAGTTTTTAACAATAATCGCTACAGCTTTGGGTATTTAAAGTTATATTCAGCGGTTTAAGAACATTTTATATCTCGACGGCATTGCTGAATATTCGTTCATCCCCATATTTTTAGTTCGCGAAGTACTGTGTTTACTAGGGAACCGTTTCAACGTACTCTCTAAAGTACTCCAGCGGATATGGTTATCTGACATAATATTCAGATCTTTTCACTCTATCTAACGCTATAGAGTGTCGTTGTACCCATCATCAGCGACTTTCTGATTAATTCTCAGAATTCCATCCCGGGAATTCCCGGGGGGCAAGCCCTATCCACTATATCCCTATGCCAAAAGTGTTGATACATTTGTTTAACAATTTTCCACATTGATTGCATGGATTTTGTGATATCAATAGCTTCGATTTTTGGTACATTTGTCAATATTCCTGCACGCTTGAAGACCGCCTATTAATTACATTTGCAAGCTTTTCCCAAAAACAATTTACACACTTATGAATTATTGGGGATGGTGCGATACACTTGCGTTTCTTCAATTAAGCAAAATCGTACTCACACTCAACCAACTCGCCAGCTACGCAAATTATTTCTTAAAAGAGGTCAAACACCAGATGATATTATCAGAAAGCCAAACGACCGATTCTCAGACTGATATAAAGTTTGCTGCATAGATTGTGAGTTTGGTCAGATTATTAAAATTTAGCTGAGGTGGAAGGTCCAGTGCGATAACGTTTCAAAAATATATGAAAATATTTTGGGAGAATCCGAATTATGTAATTTAAACTGAATGAAATTGATTGTTATTAATTGAAACTGTGGATACTATTTTGAGCAAGTTTCGGGACCGCCCATTTGTCACTAGCATTAACGGGATATATGTATAGTAAGTGGCCGGTACAAGCTATAAAATTGATATTACATCATATTTCGATTTTTCCGATTTTTAGGATGCCCAAACCATAAAATAACTATTACATCTGCTGATATATCCATTGTCCAAACCTCTTCATAACTAATAATATATTTTTTTTTTTTACAATTAAGTGGTAAATTAGATGACCAGTACGATAAAAAATTCAAAATGAAAACACTAAAAGCAAACAACACAAAATTGTCACCTTTCCATCGCCACTTTGTATACACATATACGGGCATAAGATATCTTCATTCATCACCATAATAAACGTCTTTATAATGTACTAGCGAGATACCACTCAAAATATAATATTCCGATTAATTCAAAAAATCAATTTAACTTAATTGATTTATGATGTGATCACATTTTTTAATGATTTCAAATATAATTAAAATCACAAAGATACTTTAACGTCGTATTTCTTAAGACTATTGTTTCGGACACAAAACTAAACTTTTTTTTTTGTCTTCACGTTTTAAGATAACATACATCAATCTTGATCATTAGGGTTCCACACACATACGAACGCATACCAAACAGAAAAATAATTGGTTCTGCCGCTTTTAATAATAAATATTATGGTTATGCGATATCTGGAATATCATCTATTTTGATCTATTATTTTAGGCGATCGTTGTTTTTGGTTTCGTTTCTTAAATAAAATTTTTTTGATGAATGAATTGGATAAAAACTTGAATGAATTCGTTTTTTTTTTTTTGTTATGGTCCAGGTATAGTTTTGTGGTTACATTTCTATTCACATCTCCTAAATATACTAATTTGTTTAGTTTTAAATTGTCGTTAATTTAATTCCTTTGGCCTTTTTATTTGTTGGTTGGTCATCTTTGGCGAGAGAAATATATTTTAGAATGCGCAACCTTTTTCGATTTGGTATATAGTATAATGTCTATACAAATTTGATCAAACAGCACCATTAAGCGGCGCACAAACATTTAAATTAGATGATTCGAAATATTTTTTGATGTGCGGTGATTTTGTATTTTTCATATCATTAAAATGAAATCATAATTTTGATTTGTAAATATATGCACTTAAGTCCACTTTACTTGGAATTTGGGAAGTTTCGTTTTGTGGGGTGTTTTTCAATGTATCTATATTACTGACTTCCGTTCTAAATCAGTAATCAATAAATGTAACCCTTTAATTTATTTAGTCATTCCACGAATTTAAATGTGGTCAACTATTAGGTCGTCATCACAGTTTCAAACAATTTACTCTGATTTGTTTCTCGGCCGATGCTAATTCGAATTCTAATTTATTAATGTGTATCTAAAAATAACACTGTATAGTGTACAGTACTTTATGTTTTCAATTCAATGTGTTAAACAATTTTTTTAAAAAATATGTTATCCAAATTGAAAGCAATACAACAAAAACCCCTAAGTGATTCTGGAATTTCTTAGGTTACAAGAAGCAAACTAAAGGATATCCTGTTGTTATGAATTTTGATTGAGTAATTTAAAAAAGAAGCAAGCGAATATGATATGCCAAAATACAAAATGTAAACAAGATTCAATTAATTTTAAATAAAATAAACAAAATTGTTTAATGTTGTTATGTTTGTTTTCTTTTCAGGTGTGAAGTTAATATTCCGCCCTACCGACCCTTCCACCTACTCCTTCAGCGCTGCTGCATCTGCTTGAATAATTGACATAATGATGTAATCCATTGATTCCCAATATTTTTTTCTTTTAAATCGGCTACAATTTTATGAATACAATTGGGGATTTCCAGGCTAATATTTTGCGATTACAGCTAGAATGTTTTCATAACTATGTCAATATATTCGGATTACAGGGAACCCATTAGGTGTTAAATAATTCAGTTTTTAATCAATAAATAAATAAATTAAAAACCCAGAACTTTTCGACCGAATAATTAAAAAAAGTTTCTATGTAAAGAATCAAACCCGCTGTCTTGATTCATCATGTGAATGTTATATAACTAATTCATTGATCAACAAATATATTGGTTAAGTCAGATACAATATTTCCATTAAATTGGTACATAATCACAAAAGTTTCATTTGAAGCATGGAGTTTCTTAAATTGAACAACTTAAAAAAGATTGTCTACATGCAAGTTTCGACAGTATCGTTGACAATTGTTTTCAACGTAGACAATGTAGAAAATTTGTAGACAACCAAATTTTTCTTCTTGTTTTTTCATATGTGTAAACTTAATAACTTCTTCTAACTACGCTCATATTTGAAGTTCCTAAATCAACCATAAAGCCAGAATCGATAACCTAGAGCACGCAGGCCAAAAATTAAATATTCGAGGTTAGCAAAAGAAGTATCATACATATATGCTATAATTTTTCAGGGAAACGAAAAAAACGCTAAGAATAATTATTTAGATTGACTGGGTACAATTTCATAACCTCACAAATTCAGAATAGAAATATTTAAGAAATTTATAAAACTTTGGTCAATCTCGCGGTTTTGTGTTTGCTTCAAACCTAATGCAACACAAAACTGGTAGTATCCATGTTGCATCATGCCATTAACGAGCAAGCCTTTTAACAAGCTTGGGGACCTAACAGGTAAAAGCGACACAGGAGAGCCGACATTTTTCTGGAATCGGCTATACAACAAGCTATACAACGCTAAAGTATATGCGGTTGTTTCCGAAAATGCAAGTACTATGGTCAAAATGGGAAAACTTACAAACCACGTTTGCCAACTTGTTGGCAAAAGACGATTTTGATGAAGCAATGAGAGAGAAGGTGACTACTGTACCCAAAGAATACAAACACCCCGATTTAGGAAAACAATTAGTCATGCACGGTAGTAGTAAAATGAAACTACGTTGTGGAACGCGATGTGGCTTATTGATTCGTGGGTTGCGTGTTCAATATATTTTGTTCACTGATATATTGAGATTTATTATTTCAAAAACACTGCGCGGTTATACCAAACTACGTACACGAAAAATGAATGAACGTGGTGACAAATGGCGTCGAATTCACAAGAGAAAATAAAAAAACTCAAATTGTTTTTTTTTTTAAATACAAATTTTTAGCACTTAGTTTATTTTATAATCTTGTAATTATTAATTTAAAGTTATACAATTTTATTCACTTGAATTTAATATTAATTCACCACTGCATAAAAATATAAAAATGACGCCACTTAATAGAAATATCTATTTTGTAGTTTTTACACGAATCGTAAAAATTATCACGTAGATCTTATCGAGCCGAACGCAAAACTTGTAGTAATTTATCAAAATCGATTGTTTTCCGATGATTTTTATTTTTCTACCAAATTAGTGTTAGCATATCTATTTTGTCGAAAATTGGTGTTGGCATACGAGACGAATTGCTGTGACCAGAACGAGATGGAGCAAACAGAATAATAGCAAACCAAAGAAATTTCTGAAACTGCTAGCGAAAACGAGATGGAACAAATATCACTAAATATAATTTTAGAGTTCCGCATCATTTACGCTAGGTGGAAATGAAATTAGTTACGCTAAGAAGAATCCTGTGCGTAAACCCAAAATGTGTATGTGGTGGCGAATCAATTGCAATTTATATAAATCAAATAATTAATTTATATGATTGCAATGCGTGAGTCACTACAGGCTCATATAGACAGATGCTTACAGCTCTCTAATCAAGGACTTGGAGCAGATGAAAATCGTAGCAACTGGGTCTAAAATTAAAAAAGTTAAGACGTTTTTAAACTTGTTTTTGACGCTGAGTTCATTGAACGGGTGAAGGAAAGTTTACAGATGTTCGAACCCATATGCCATCTCATTAATATGTGCCAATCGTCTTCATTTTTAATTGCCGATGCGGGTCATTTGTGGTTAAATCTTAAATTACCTACTAGGAAATGGCTTTGAACGAATATGCCTTCGCAGCATTTTATTTGCATCTAAGTTGAGCGGAGCGGGGATCAAAGAATGGGACGAATTTAGATCTCAAAGTACATATTTCAAAATGCTCTTTAAGAAAAACATAAAAACCCCAAAGTTTTTTTGGATTATGGCTGAAATAAAGTATCCCATTTTATCGCACAAATTCTGGCATATGAACTAGTAAAGCTTTAAGTGAAAAACTTATTTTTTCCTATTGTCTAGTCTCGCATTAATTAAAAGTATCTGATTTCGAGGAAGTTCTCAAATATCGAATTATCCGTAAGTTTTGTTAAAAAATGGTATAAGCAAAAAATACGTATTGTGTTTTTGCTAAAATGTTTTATGTATATGCAAAAATTCAAGAACTTTTAATTTTATAAGCTTCCAGCTATCAAAGCTTTTTTAACCAAACTATTTACTCAGAAGTTTGATTTTAAAAGCAGAATTTTGGCTGTAATTTAGAATATTTAATCTTAAAGTTAATCACCAATCATCAAAAGCTTTTAGTTTTAAATGGTTTTTAAATCAAAGCATTTTACTACAAAACTTAATATTATAAAGGAAAGTAGTATTTTCAGATAAATTTAGAGTATTTGTTTTCAGTGAGCTTTAAGCTTTATAATTAACTTACCTTTTGGCTTTGAAGTTAACATTTTGGGGAATTTCCATAATTTAAGGTTTTCCTTAAAATGTTTTATGAGCAAAAATTATGTTTTGTAAAAACTTTTAAGCACTATTAGTTTTAAGAGCTTTCAGTTCTAGCTTTTTAAACCAAACTATTTTACTCAGAAATTCGATTTTACATAGGGTAACGGAATTTAGGTATAAATTAATATATTTGTTCTCAATGTAAATTTTCAAGAGCTTTTAATCAAACCAAACTATTCCCTAGGCAACTTGGTATTATTATAATCTTCCGTTTGTCGAAGCTTTTTGAATCAAATCATTTTACTCCAAAATTTGGTATTAAAAAGAAATACGGAATTTTGGGATAAATTTAAAATATTTGTTGTTGTTACAATGAGCTTTGGGCTTGAAAGGTATAAATTAATACTATGTATTTGGGTTTAAACTTAACATTTTTCAAACTTTTAATAATTTCAGGTTTTTATTACACTGTAATACAAATTTTCGCAAAAAGTTTCAGGAGCTTTTAGTTTTAAGAGCTCTCACTGATCGAACAATTTTAAACAATTTATCTCAAAATGTACCCCTTGAATTTTGGGATAGATTTAGAAGGTTTGTTTCTTATGAGCTTTAAGATTAATAATTAATTTATACTTTTTGGGGTTGAGCTTAAGATGTTTGAGTTTTTTAATAATTTCTGGGTTTAATAAAATGTTTTATGAGTATAAATTATATATTTGAAAAATTTGTCAAGAACCTTCGTTTTAAGAGCTTTCACTTATTCAATCTTTTTAAACAAACCATTTGACTTTGAAATTTCATAAAACAAGGGATGACCGAATTTTAGATAGGATTTAGTATATTTGTGCTCAATGTAAATTATTAAAAACTTTTAGTTTTAAGAGCTTTTTAAACCAAACCATTTCACTTTTAAATTTGATATTATAAAAGAAGGTTGCATTTTGGGATTAATTAAGAGTTTTTATTTTCAATGAGCTTTAAGCTTCGTTATTTATACTTTCTCGGTAATTTTTGTACCTTTCGATAAATTCTGTCTTTCGTAAAAATGTTTTAAGAGCTTTCAGTTATCGAAGCTTTTCAACTCATATCGCTTTACTCAGAAATTTAATATTAAAAAGGGTATTTTTTGGAAAAAATTCAGAATATTTGTTCTCAATGTACATAAATATCCTTCATCCAAAATATGTTTCTATTTTCGAACGTTCCATGTGTAGGGCCATCTATGACGAGTATTAAATAAATCGATAAAGCATCACAAATGTCTAATATAATTTGAAAAATATCAAGAATTCCGAAATAATCCCAAAAATGTCGAATTTTTAATGTATCTTGAATATTATTGAAAGTTTCCCAAATATCAATTTATTCGTTGTTATGTAAAATCAAATGAAATCCTATACGTGCTAATCACCACCATGTATAAAGTAAATAATCTGGACCTTCTTGAATAATTTCGAATAACCTCCAGGAAATCGGAGAAATATCGAAATTTTGGTATAATCTCAAAAATCTTTTAAATATCACCTTTTAGATTTGCAAATACAATTCATAGCTAAGCGCAGAACATTGCCTTACAAAATACGAATAAATTAGAAAATCTTTAAAAATCTCGAATAGTCTTACGAATGTCGTAAAATTAAAGAAATTTAGAATACACCGCGGAACAATTTTGATTACCCCAGAGAAATTCGAAAAATCTCTATAATATTATGTGAATTTCGATTGATTTCGAACAATTTCATTATTACGGAAAAATCTGGATATTAATAAATAGTATTGGGAAGACGGTAAATATCTAGAAAACCTATGAACATTTTGAAAAATTCCGGAAATTCGTGTAAATTTGGAATTAGTTTTCAAGTAACCTAATGTTACTAGTACTACTAAGCAAGGTAAGGCTATGCTCAAAAAAACGATACGCAATATGAATAGAACTCTCGGATCTTATCGGGTAATTTTTTAAATATCGAATAATCGTATTTTTCGAATAGGCTCTAAAATTTTCGAATAACCTGACTGTTTCATAACACTGAATCACCAATTAAGTCTCAAATAGCATGCATCGGGAAGCGAGAACTTCCAAAATCAGGAAACCCCACCAAAACAACCAAAAAAATTGATTTGTAAAAGTTGGAATTTTAAATGCGAAAGGGGTAAACTTAGAATTACGGAAGACGTATAATACAAATAAATCAACGCGGAAAACACTAAAATTATTGTCGTTCGATGTAGAAAGCTTTGATTTCAAAAAAATTTTGCTAATTCTCTTCTAAATTTAAATGTCGGTCGGAACCTAAAGGAATTTTTAGTTCTTTGTAGTCAGAACCGAAAACAAGTTATTGAGCTGGTCTTAAGAAAATATTTAATAGCAACAGGAACAATTTGTTCCTTTTCTAAAAATTAGGCCACCGCATTTTCCTAAAAATTTCCTAGAAATGTACCGTTCTGCAAATTTGAAAAGATAAGATTAGTCTGAGCTATCTAATCTTAAATTTGAACTAATAAAGGAAATCTCGTGGGGCCCAACAGCCATGAATAAACATTTGTATAGTTCATTTTCCGTTTAACGCAGGAGTACTTGTATATGGTTTACATTTTAGTAAA
Organism: Tipula helvola; assembly: GCA_963556165.1. NCBI lineage: Eukaryota > Metazoa > Arthropoda > Insecta > Diptera > Tipulidae > Tipula > Tipula helvola. The sequence goes on from OY744483.1 coordinate 288,883,451, forward strand.
CATTTTTAAAAAAAACTTCACTTTCGTATCTCGTCTTAACTAGTCCCAATCTCCAAAAGAATTAAGACTTTATTAACTTCTACTAACAACAGTTTGTCCAAGTCTATTTTAGCGTCTATGTCTAAACTCAATCAGAGCTTTTGCAAATATAAGTGACTCTACAATATTTAACTAAAATTATTTCTATAATCAATCCGCCTTAACATACGTTTGGATAGATATTCAACAGCAGACGAACGTTCGAGCCTGTTAAGTTTGAACGTTAACACTGCAACAAATCCTATACTTATATGATTAATCTGAGTTTGATATCCGAATCAAACACAATCAAAAAATATGTATCAACCCCCCAAAATAAATTAAACCATAAACACCTCAAATATTAACAAACACCAAATGGTGTACAAAAAATAATAAAAAATTAAATTCTTTTCGATCGTTAATTTAAATACTTCATCAATTCATATTGAGAAAGAAAAAAAATGTTATTAATTATAATTTATAAAAATATTTTCAATAGAACAAATTAAAAAAATTAAATGAATTTTTTTTTTTTTACTTCATCTTCTGAATTCACTCCTTTTGTTTGCGCGCGATCCCAAACCGATAAAGAGAAGATGCGATCATATTATGTACAATAAAAAGCGACGAGGTACGTTCTGTACATACACAAAAACGTTAGCAAGTTAATTTTTTTTTTTTTTTGTGAAATAAATGAATAAAGTAGCCCCAACAACGACTTTAAACCACATCAATAATAATTTTTTGTATTATACATGAGTATGCGCGATGAACCAAATCGAACCATCAACTTGAAGGAGAGCTAAATCATAATAATAACAATAATAAAAGAAATATTAATGATGAATGATCTTTAGTTTTCTTCATTTTTTAAAATACATGAAAGTTATAAAGTTTCGATGCCGACAAAATAAAAAAAATATCGAAGGTTTTGTGTGTACTCTCGAGTTAAAATCTAATTGATATCAGGTGGCTAAAGAGTTAGACTTCAGCTATTATGTATATATAAGTATTGTGTTCGGATTTGAAACGAAACCTGGTAGTCGTATACATTTTAAATATCTCTTTATTATTATTATTATTATTATTGAATTTACATTTATCTAACGGGCAACAATTATTTGTTGTTTAGAAAACGATCTCCGCGGAGGTGATGAAAATGAATGAAGCTGCTGTTTTAGATTATTTCGTTTGTTGTGTAGCGTTTCAAATTTTAATATTTTTATATATTTTGGATAAATCAATATTATTGTGCTAATTTATATTTGATTATATAGAAGTTCGAAAGCTTAGCTTCTTGTAATTTAGATTCAAATATTATATATACGGGCAGTACAAAAAATAGTTTACTGCACGAACTTTGGTATAATTAGTGAAGTATTTCATTTATTGTTTGATCTGACACTGATTACACTTTAAAAAGTATATAATAATATTATAGAATTTAATGAAATTGATATGAAAATCATAAATTTTGTGAAATGATTACCCTAATTTTATATGTGTTTCAAAATGTATCGATCCAAATGGTCCTAAATTTAGAACAACTTTGATATGAATATAGATTGTACAACATTAATTAAATAAAAAATTGCTGCTATTAATTTTTATTTTTAATCCTTAAAATACGCGCCTGTTTTATAAAATATATTTTGGGTAATTATCACAAAAGGTATTATAAAATGCTTATATTCAAGTTTATTTTTTTTTTTGTACTTAAATGAAAGTTAATTTATGAACTGAAAATGATTAATTAACAACACGCTTAAATTACATTTTTATTTCATAATCATAGCACAGTAATAATTACAACACAGAAGCAATATTTTAATAATATGAAACTAAAATATTTTTTATAAGAATAATTTAACGAACATTAGTGGGGCGGATTTTGAATGAGTTCATTTGAAACTGGAAAGGGTACCCTCCTCTAAAAAATGGTTGTTTAATTGTTGTCAAATGAATAACACGAAATGTAATCTTAATTGCTGTTATGTAAATCCTATTCTTACAAACTCGGGCTGCGGGGTTTTGAAAATCACTGGAATTCAAACAAATAATCCAGCTACTGAATAGAATAACCCGAATTATACTGAGGGAACTGTCTCAACATAGAACATTGAGAAGCAATTTAAAAGTATAATGGGCGGTTTAACAACCGCTAAGCAGTGTAGCTCTTATTCCACATGCAATAACTTGCAAAACGATTTTACTGGTAGCTAACTTTAGCCAGAATTCAGTTGATCAATACTATTTTCCTTGTTCAACCAGCGGCACTATTCTGGTTTTCCCGGGGAATTGGGAATTGGGAAATGATTTATTGTGACTTGTTGTAGTGTATTTTGGTATCATTTTTTTTTCAAAGCATACTGTGGTGATTGGCATGTTATTCCAATTTTGGGAAAAAATGATTCCATTTCAAAGCAATTTTGTTATTTATTTTCCCTAAAAATTTTGTTGGGAATTACACAGTAGGCTGTAGCCTGAAAATGGAATTATTTTTTCCCAAAATTTGAATAAAATACCAATCGCCACAGTATGCTTTGAAAAAAATGATACCAAAATACATTAAAACAAGTCACAATAAATCATTTCCCAATTCCCAATTCCCCGGGAAAACCAGAATAGTGCCACAGGAGCTTCAATACGCAATATTTTGTCTTTATTATTTCTCACCCCATTTATAATCATATCAGCACGTCACTGGTTGTGTACTAATTCAAATAATAAATTATTAATATTTAATATTTAATATTTAATATTTAATATTTAATATTTAATATTTAATATTTAATATTTAATATTTAATATTTAATATTTAATATTTAATATTTAATATTTAATATTTAATATTTAATATTTAATATTTAATATTTAATATTTAATATTTAATATTTAATATTTAATATTTAATATTTAATATTTAATATTTAATATTTAATATTTAATATTTAATATTTAATATTTAATATTTAATATTTAATATTTAATATTTAATATTTAATATTTAATATTTAATATTTAATATTTAATATTTAATATTTAATATTTAATAATTAATATTTAATATTTAATATTTAATATTTAATATTTAATATTTAATATTTAATATTTAATATTTAATATTTAATATTTAATATTTAATATTTAATATTTAATATTTAATATTTAATATTTAATATTTAATATTTAATATTTAATATTTAATATTTAATATTTAATATTTAATATTTAATATTTAATATTTAATATTTACTATTTAATATTTAATATTTAATATTTAATATTTAATATTTAATATTTAATATTTAATATTTAATATTTAATATTTAATATTTAATATTTAATATTTAATATTTAATATTTAATATTTAATATTTAATATTTAATATTTAATATTTAATATTTAATATTTAATATTTAATATTTAATATTTAATATTTAATATTTAATATTTAATATTTAATATTTAATATTTAATATTTAATATTTAATATTTAATATTTAATATTTAATATTTAATATTTAATATTTAATATTTAATATTTAATATTTAATATTTAATATTTAATTTTTTTTTTTTTTTTTTTTTTTTTTTTTTTTTTTTTTTTTTTTATGAGGAAGGTGGAAATGCATTTACGCACGATGTGTCGGACTCTCATTTAGAACTACCGACTAAAACCACCTTCCCCCTCCTCCTTCAAACTAGCCTGGGACCGTTTAACACATTACTTCGGGCTAGTCTGTTTTTCCATTGCTCTCCCCGAGCTACCTCCTGTCTTATGGGAAACTATCCAAATCCCTCTTTTTACTCATAAGGACTCCCTCTATGTATCGTGAGACGAGATCCCACCAAACAGCTCCTCGTAGCATAATGTTTACCGCCGTTTCAGGCGTCCAAATACCCACCTCTAGCTCCAGTTCTGCTCTTCCGTCCTGCCATGCTAGGCACCGGAAGAAAGTGTGCTCTACGTCATCCTCCATACCTGGGCAATATAGGCATTCTGCCGACCTTACTTTCTTCATTTTAAAAAGGTATGCACGGAAGTACCCGTGGCCGCTGAGGAATTGCGTCAGGTAGTACCCGACCTCCCCGTGCTTTCTTTCCACCCAGGGGCTTATTTGTTCAATAAGCCGTGCTGTCCACCTGCCTGTAATTCCTTGCTCCCATGCACTCTGCCACAGCTCCAAGGTGCGGCTCCTCCCTTCGAGACTCGCTGCTTTTCGTCCAACCTCCGACTTTCGCTCGTAGGTATATTTTCGCTCCTTTGCCAGAAGATGTATAGGGATGCACCCAGCTATTACGAGGATAGCTGCTTCGGAAGCTGTGCGATAGGCCGATGCCACTCGTAGCGCACTCCGTCTTTGCACTTGGGATAGCCTCTTCCGGTATGTTTCCTTTTCCAGGGAGTCTGCCCATACTTCCGCCCCGTAGAGAAGGACAGATTGGACGGCTGACATTAAAAGCCGGCGTCTGCTCGCTTTCGGGCCACCAACATTAGCCGTTAGACGACTTAGAGCTGTAACCCCCCTCGCAGCCTTGTCTGCAGTCCGCCTGATCTGCTCGAAAAAGCTCATTTTACAGTCAATGTATATACCCAAGTATTTGACTACTGGCTTAACATTTATGACGTTGCTACCAACCCACATCGGGAGAGATGGCTGGATTCTCCTCTTCGTCAAAATAGCTATTTCGGTTTTATTGAGTGCTAGGGCTAGACCGTGCTCTTCCATCCATCCATTTATGGCTCGCATTACCTGGTTCAACTTCAGTTGCGCCTGCTTTGTATCGCGCGCAGCAATAATCACCGCCACGTCGTCCGCGTAACCCACCAAACGAGTCTCGTCGGGTGTCTCTATTCTTAGCAGACCGTCGTAGAAAACATTCCAGAGGTCGGGTCCCAGTATTGATCCCTGGGCTGCTCCCGCTGTAACCGCCATGCTTCGCTGCCCTTCTTCCGTGTCATATGTGAGGGTGCGGTTCCTCATATAGTCATCCAGAATCCGCGCTAGATAAGCTGGAATATGGAACTGGTGCTCCATGGCGTCGATTATATCCCTCCATCTCACGGTATTAAAGGCGTTTTTCACGTCCAAGGTCACCAGCAAAACAATGCGCCGTGAAAAGTGGTTGTAATCCTCCGCTCTCTTCATTGCTTCCGTAACTTCTTTGATTGCGCCGATCGTGGAGCGCCCAGCTCTGAAGCCGTATTGCCTAGGCGAGAGGTCTCCTGCTGCTTGGATCGCCGATATGAGTCGTGCTCGGATTAGCTTCTCCAAAACTTTGCCAGCCGTATCCAACATGCATAAGGGGCGAAAGGATGAGGGTAGCTCGGGGTCCCCATCTCCTTTTCTAATTAGCACCAGCCGTGCCCTCTTCCATCTAAGGCTAAAAACTCCTTCCATTAGGCAAGCGTTGTACATCTCCAGCATCATTTTAGGTTCTTGCTGGGCAACGATTTTCAGGACTTCATTTGGAATTCCATCCGGGCCAGGAGCTTTCTTGTTTTTTAAAGACGAAATAGCGTTCTGTAGCTCTGTCTCTGTAAAAAGTGGAACCTCTATTTCTTGCCTAGCTGTTATTAGTTCTCTCACTGGGTGACTTGGGAAGAGAGTTCTAACAATGTTTTCAGTGGTGCGAACATCCATTACTCGTGTTGGTATCTGGGCTCCTAGTTTCTGCGTAACTATTTTGTAGCCCAGTCCCCATGGGTCTTCGTCAATATCCTCTATAAGCTTCTTCCAGCACCGATTTTTGCTCTCATTTATTTTCCTGCGCAGTAGCTTTTTGGCGACCCTAAATTCTTCGAAAGCGCGGCCAGCTTCAGCACGATCCCTTATTCGCTGGGCCTCTCGTCGGAGTGCAAAGCATCTCCTTCGTACGTCCGAGATTTCCGCGGTCCACCAATACACAGACGGTTTGCTGTGCCTTGGTCTCTTCCTTGGCATGGATACCTCACATGCCGAGACGATAAGACTCATGGTGGACGATACCCGAGCCTCAGTCACAGCTCTTCCATCCGTCCCTATTACATTGCTCGCCATTTGCTGCTTGCCATTCTTTAGCACTTCTCTGAACCGTTCAACGTCCATTTTTTGCAGGTTCCATCTACAAGGTTTATCCCGCAAGTCGTTTCTTTGTCTCCTGCCAACCTCAAAAGCAATGTACTGGTGGTCACTGCCGCAGTAATCCTCCATAACCCTCCAGTTCAGGATGTGTGGCACTAGGGCCTCCGATGCAAGGGTGATATCGGGGATCGTCCCCGTGCATCCCGGCCTCCGAAACGTTGTGGCAGAGCCGCTGTTCAGTAACAGGAGTCCTGTTCGGGCAGCCATCTCTAGGATCAATCTCCCTCTCGTATCTGTGTTTGGCATTCCCCACTCAAGTGCTCTTGCATTGAAATCCCCAGCTATCACCAGATATCCCGTCATCCTGAGGATCTCATCTTCCAGTGCCTCCAACTTTGCTACAAACTCCGCGATGCTTTCATTAGGGGTAAAATAACAGCTAAAGTAGGTTATGCTTGCTGTTTTCACCCATACGAAACCCCTCCCTGCACCATGTTGTTCAACATGCACACCTCCCTTAAGTACCCATATAGCCGCTGTGTCTAATTGATCTGAGTACCACCCAGTCGCTTCCTTATTTCGATACTGCTCACTTAAGATGAGCAGCTCGGCCCCTTTCTCTATTGCCAACTGTTGCAAGAGGCGGTCAGCAGTCCAGCTCCTATTCATATTTCCTTGTAGGATTCTGATCATAGCCTGTTCTTAGCCACCTGTAGTGCTTCGCGGTACACCTGACACTTGCCAGATCCTGGAAAGTGTTCGAGCTCCGCCTGGTCAAACCCCTTTTCCTTGCATAGCATGCAATGTGTTTCGGCGGTACACCCTCTTGCCTTGTGCCCGGCCCCGAAACACTTGTGGCACAGATTGCTTCGATCTGGGCCTTTACACTCCTTGGCCATATGGCCATACCCTGCACACCTAAAGCACCGTGTAGCAACTGCCCTTTCCCGCACCCTGCAGTACACCCAGCCAATTTTAATTCTCCCTTCTTTTAGGAGCTTGGCTGCCCAGTTGCTGCTCATCTGTATGATGGCCACTTGCTGGCCTCTGGGGCAAGGGAAAAGAGTAATTTTCATTTTCTCTGAGTCTGGCATATCCCTTTTCAGTGCTGCTGCCACTTCTGGTTCCGTGGTAAATCCATCTAAGTCGCGGATCTCAATCGACACCTTAGGCTGCAGATTTACGATCTTGGCCTGTTCCCCTAAAGCATCTCTCAGCGCGCCACAAAAGCCATCTTTAGCCTTGCTGTTCGGCCCCAGTTCCAGGAGAACGTCCCCTGTTTTGGTCTGCCGGATCGACTGGATCTCTGTCCCGGATTCTTCAGGTCTGACCTTGCTGCGGATCTCACCTAGGACCTCTGCATAGGATTTTCCCTCTGCTGGTCTTATGATCAGCGCTTCGGGCCGAAACCTACGACGTTTACCACTCCTCTGCGCTTTTTTTATGGTTGAGTTTCCCCCGGGCTCAGCCGTGGACTTAGTACTCTCCGGTTTCCTAGTATCCAACTTGTTGGCTTCTGGATTTTCCGGTCTCCTCCCCCTTCTGGGCAACTGTATTTCCCAGGCAACTTCTCCTGGGGTGAGTGATGCCTCGTCCCTAACCTTCTTCTCTTGCTGATTCTGCTCCTCTGCAGGGCTCACTGCAGGTCTCTTCTGACTCCCTGATGTATTGGGGGTTCTATTAAATTGCTGCAGCCCTCCACCTTCAGATGAAAGAGTTTCGGGTCTCCTCTGCGTTAATATACCATACGCAATAATGCTAAAAACTTCCTCTAATTCCATCAACCCCATCTTAATATTGTTAGAAATATTTTTTTGCTTAAAAGTTGCGGCCTTCATCTTGTTGATGATGTTCTTGCCCCTCTGTAGTAACTCTTCCTGCTCTGTTCTATTTACCGGGGTACATGGTCGCTCTGCAAAGAGGTTTCTTCCTATTATTGGAACCTTCGCCCTCTGGCTACCGTTCTCATTACCCTCTTCCCTGCCTTTGACACTGCGCTGTGGCGTATCGTTCTCACTCACCATGTCCACTGAGGTTTCTCCTGTTTTATTAGATGGAGGGGTCCTCTGTATTCTTGCGTCTTTTTTAAAAATGTTTTCAACGTTTTCCTCAGCACTTGTAAGGTCTACCATTTCTACCGTTCCTCCATGCATATCCACGGAGCCACTTGGCTGTTGCGGCGCTATTAGAGAAGCGCCATCCTCCTTTTCATTAATTAATTTATTGATTGTATTCATTTCTGTTCCCACGAGTAGCACGAGAAAAAAAAGGTCACCTATGACAGAGCTCTGCGTTATCATAGGAAGGCTATGATTTAAACCGGAAGTCGCCTAAAACCGGAGTTCACATACTTGCGACTAAGCATCCCCTTAGCCATGCAGCTATCGGCGTATGTAGTGCCACCTTAGCTTGGGTGTGCTAGCTTTTGGTCCACCCCGGGTATTTGATTTCCCCGGTACCTGCCATATCTGGCGGGCTGTCCCCTATCCGCCACCTGGGGAGGCGCCCGATGGAGGAGCTAGCCAACCCCACACGGGAATATTTAATATTTAATATTTAATATTTAATATTTAATATTTAATAATTAATATTTAATATTTAATATTTAATATTTAATATTTAATATTTAATATTTAATATTTAATATTTAATATTTAATATTTAATATTTAATATTTAATATTTAATATTTAATATTTAATATTTAATATTTAATATTTAATATTTAATATTTAATATTTAATATTTAATATTTAATATTTAATATTTAATATTTAATATTTAATATTTAATATTTAATATTTAATATTTAATATTTAATATTTAATATTTAATATTTAATATTTAATATTTAATATTTAATATTTAATATTTAATATTTAATATTTAATATTTAATATTTAATATTTAATATTTAATATTTAATATTTAATATTTAATATTTAATATTTAATATTTAATATTTAATATTTAATATTTAATATTTAATATTTAATATTTAATATTTAATATTTAATATTTAATATTTAATATTTAATATTTAATATTTAATATTTAATATTTAATATTTAATATTTAATATTTAATATTTAATATTTAATATTTAATATTTAATATTTAATATTTAATATTTAATATTTAATATTTAATATTTAATATTTAATATTTACTATTTAATATTTAATATTTAATATTTAATATTTAATATTTAATATTTAATATTTAATATTTAATATTTAATATTTAATATTTAATATTTAATATTTAATATTTAATATTTAATATTTAATATTTAATATTTAATATTTAATATTTAATATTTAATATTTAATATTTAATATTTAATATTTAATATTTTAATTTAATATTTAATATTTAATATTTAATATTAATTATTTAATATTTAATATTTAATATTTAATATTTAATATTTAATATTTAATATTTAATATTTAATATTTAATATTTAATATTTAATATTTAATATTTAATATTTAATATTTAATATTTAATATTTAATATTTAATATTTAATATTTAATATTTAATATTTAATATTTAATATTTAATATTTAATATTTAATATTTAATATTTAATATTTAATATTTAATATTTAATATTTAATATTTAATATTTAATATTTAATATTTAATATTTAATATTTAATATTTAATATTTAATATTTAATATTTAATATTTAATATTTAATATTTAATATTTAATATTTAATATTTAATATTTAATATTTAATATTTAATATTTAATATTTAATATTTAATATTTAATATTTAATATTTAATATTTAATATTTAATATTTAATATTTAATATTTAATATTTAATATTTAATATTTAATATTTAATATTTAATATTTAATATTTAATGTTTAATATTTAATATTTAATATTTAATATTTAATATTTAATATTTAATATTTAATATTTAATATTTAATATTTAATATTTAATATTTAATATTTAATATTTAATATTTAATATTTAATATTTAATATTTAATATTTAATATTTAATATTTAATATTTAATATTTAATATTTAATATTTAATATTTTGAATGTTTAATATTTAATATTTAATATTTAATATTTAATATTTTGAATGTTTAATATTTAATATTTAATATTTAATATTTAATATTTAATATTTAATATTTAATATTTTGAATGTTTAATATTTAATATTTAATATTCAATATATAATATTTTTAATTTTTTATTATTTAATATTTTATTCAATATTTAATATTTGTAATGTTTAATATTATATATTTAATATTTTTAATATACAATGTTTTTAGCAATTAATTATTTTGGATTATTTACATTCAATATATATTATATTTAATATTTTTAATATTCAATATTTTTAATATTTAATATTTTTAATATTTAATATTTGTTATTTAATATTTAGTATTAAGTATTCAATATTTAATATTTTTAATATTTAATATTTAATATGTTTATTATTTTATTCAATATTTAATATTTTTAATATTTGATATTTTTAATATTTAATATTTTTAATATACAATATTTTAATTATGGAATATTTTTAGTATTTAATATTTTTAATATTTAACATTTAATATTTTTAGTATTTAATATTCAATATTTAGTATTTTTAATATTTAATATTTTTAATATTTAATATTTATAATATTTAATGTTTTTAGAATTTAATATTTTTAATGTTTAAGTTTATTATTTATTCAATATTTAATATTTTTAATATACAATATTTTTGATATTTAATATTTTTAATATTTGATATTTAATAGATATTATATCTAATACATATTTTATATTTAATATTTAGTATTTAATATTAAATATTAAATATTTTAATATTTAATATTTTTAATATTTAACCCTTTAATGCATAGTGTAGCATATCTGCATCATGTTATTCTAATTTGAACTGCATCTACATTTGAGCATATTTTTTGTGTTTTGTTTCGAATATCTGTTGTTCATTTGTTTTTCTATCTCGTTTCACACAATTTTTTGTTTTTTTCTGCGTTTTGAAAATAAAATCGCCATTTAGAATTAGTTAGTCGATGTTTTGCATATAGTTAGTAGTAAACATACATTTACATATGTAATTTTTTTTAAATAAGAATATTGTTTTTGAATATTTATTTTAATTTTGAATGAATTGAAGAAGCGTTATAAATGAAAAAAATTTTAAATTTTTTACCACAAATCCATAATGATGCAAATAGGCATAATGTCATAAAATCAATTTTCCGGGAAAACTAGCTGCTTCCAACCATTTTTACTTTGAAATCCTTTTCAACCAAACACATCTTTATAAGAAAAAAAGCATTTCAATTAAAAAGAAAAAATCATGCATTAAAGGGTTAATATTTTCAATATTTAATATTTTTAGTATTTTATATTTTTATTATTTAATATTTATATTTAATTATATTATATTTAATATTTAATATTTGATTTTAATATTTAGTATTTAATATTAAATATTAAATATTTAATAGTTTTAATATTTAATATTTAATAGATATTATATCTAATATTTGATATTTAGTATTTTGTATTTAATATTAAATATTAAATATTTTTAGTATTTAATATTTTTAATATTTAATATTTTCAATATTTAATATTTTTAATGTTTAATATTATATATTTAATATTTAATATTTTTATATTAAATATTTTCAATATTTAATAATTTTAATGTTTAATATTATATATTTAATATTTAATATGTTTCATATTCAATATTTACTCCGAGTCATAATATAATAAACAGTTCGATTATGGGACAATAGTACAGTAGAGTCTCGATTATCCGATGTGGTCGGGACCGAAGACAGTTCGGATAAGCGGATTTTCGGATAATCCGGAAATGCTCTGTATGCACTGTAAAATGCTCTTGCATTTTATGGTGGTTAAAAGTAACATGATATTTTGAATTTAAATTATTATTTTGAGTAATTTCAATGTTCTATTCATTCATATTTCACTAAACATACATATGTGTAATGGGTAAATAACAAAATAATTTAAAAAAAAAAAAATTTATGTATTTTTTTGTGTTCGGATAAAGCGGAGTTCGGATAAACAGTATTCGGATAATCGAGACTCTACTGTATATTTTATTGGAGTAAACTCCTTAATCCGTGGTAGATACCATACGGGCATGCCAGTACCATCATGCGACATAGCAGCAATACTGGTCAGTGAACGGACAAAGTGGCATTATATAGTATACCAAATAATACCTGTCACTTTGGAGGGTTATGGAAAGCCGTAATAAAAGAGGTGAAATTACACTTCTAAATAGTAAGGGCTTACCAACGACACGTCAGGTCAACAGCATTGGCACCAGACCATTTTCTAATCGGAGTCTCAAGATATTATTAGCCGTGGATATAGATGAAATGGGACTAAGAACAAGATGCCACCAGGTGGAAAAAAGTTTCAGATTTCTGGAAGCAGTGGTGATTAAATACATCAAAGTAACAAGTGGAAAATCATAGGTATATTGAAAGACGAGCAATAACCATCTACCGGCTTGGCGTGTTATCTATACATATCTCGGAAAAGTGGATTTTGTACGAGTAACCACAGTTAAATGTAAGGATCCCACGAAGAAGCAGCCAATAAAAATACTATGCCAACTACCTATTAAATGTCCGGCTAAATAAGCGCCACCGATACCCAAGTATGGCACACCATACTGTGTGAAAGTATACAGGATACATGGACTTCGATTGAAACTTTTTGTAAATAGTCTTACGTGGAAACTTTGTTCCACCTACACGTAGAAAATATCGGAAAATCAGAAGAATCCAAACAATAGGAATTACATCGGCCCCTAGAGTATTCTGTTTGGAGGCGGGTTAACGATGTTTCAAATGATTTTTGGGAAATTGAATTTTCCGAAATTTTCCACAGGATACTTGAACTGATTTTTTTTTTCCTGCAATAGCTATTGACAAGTCACATCAATGTATGACATATCCAGACATAACACTTTAGAGGCTGATTATTCATTTTTTTACTTTCGGCTGATATTAACAGGTCCTGCATTATCGACTTTTTAATGTGAAGTTCCTGCACCGAATAAGGACAGGCCCCCAATCCAGCACTAATATACTGATGCATACATCTAGTTTTGTAAATAAGGTGAAAATTTGTCGTGATTTACTAATCAGAATTAAATTAACATAACAACAACAATTTGACGGTCCCACTACTTAGTGGTAATCTTTTAATTAGCTGTTATACATAAATTCCAGTCTAAGGATTTATATTTAGACAACTTTAGCTTGAACAACAAGTGGCAAAGACAGCTTTAGAGAGGATTGTTTTCACTTCTACTATTCTAATGCCTTCATCGATATATCCCTCAATTCGTTAGCTCCCTAAATAAAGCTCCCTAATTCATAAGTCCTGAATTTGATAAATTTCCAATATTTTGAATTTTCTGTTATCTAAAAAATTTAATTTTTTTATGTTTTCACATAAATATTTTCATCAGTTTATTTCTGAATTCTTAATTTTTCAATTAGCATTTTTTTTTTTATTTGTGATATTGACAAATTGTGCGGTGGGAACAAACGAAACATGACAGCTATCAAAACCGTCGGGCTAACCAGGTCGTCACTTTTTCATGCTTAGAACTTTATATTGTTTGCTAAATGATTTATAAAGAAAATGGTACGACTAGTGAATAATGAGAGCTTTCAAACTGTCACTATTGTTAAGTTGAGGAGTCATTTTTCAATCAGCATTCAAATATGTAGAAGAAATACTTCCTTTATACTAATAATGCAAGCTATGTAATTTGGAGAAGGTGGAAGGCTCGTATTCGACTATAAACCCAGTCCCTTTAGGATACTTTGGCAAACATAAGGATAACACTGGAAAATGATTGAGCTTAATATTCGAGTATTCCCAGTCATTAAGTGTGCGACTACCTCGTTTCTGGAATACAAACCAATAATTCTAGCTACCACTTGGTCGCACAAATTATAATTATAGTATAGGTTTTAGTACAAATCCTGCATAATGGATCAACCTACACAAACGGTCTTATGTTTATGATAATTAACAAATATGTTATCAAATGTGTTTTAATCCAATCAATTTAGAAAAATTTCATAAATTACGATTTCCATTCGAAACTTTAAATACCTAATAAGATAATCGCATTTAACCATAACCCGAATTTATTCATTAACCAAAATTAGGAGGGTTTTACTGAAATTTATCGATATTTTTTTATTTTTTATTTTTTGTGTTTGATAATAAAAATATCACAAATAATTATTTCTGATTTTCTAAAATACTAAACAGCTTAAATAAAGAACCCCCTCTCTAATTTAGATAATTTTTATTGTAATTTATTAACCATTAAGAAAGAAAAAATCGACTTTTAAGGGTGCGATAAATAAAATTTGTGCTGTAAACATAATCATAACACTTAAATGTAAGGCACTCATACATATAGATGAGGAATTATAGTACAAAGTAAATATTTTTTTTATTGTGTATATATAGGGTAAATATTACTACTTTGCGCAGTTAATTCAATTTACTTAATCAACCGTGTCGCTTTTAATTGAAAAGGAAACTATATATAACGTATAGTATATAATTTGTTAATGTGTCCACAACTAATTCGTAAATATAACAATAAAAATGTCGAAAAAATATTGATGTCCCATGTCCGGGTTCATTCACATGGCTGTGATTGATAATTTGGTATTTGTGACTTTTATTGATAAACAGTATTTTTTAATAGTCCATTCTGTTGCACAAACTGTAGCTACTACATATTCAATTTTAACGAATTGGTTTTAATGTCTTTATAAAAAAATCATTCTAAAAAGTTGGTTTGATATAATAACATGAAGCAATAAGTTTTATAATCTACATACCATTTATTACTCAACGAGAGCATTAATGAGCTAATAGTCAAAACAAGATTTTTGTGAAATTTTTCTGAAAATGTTCCGAAAATTATATACTCTATCAATGTATTGGTGTGGTATTCAATAAGCTGATTATTGAACCGTCCATTCCCAAGAATTGACGATTTGCTAACTAGAGGAGTGGGCCATTGCCAATAATTCTGACCATTAAAAAAAAAAGAAATTGGGTTTTTCGTACTTAAAACTCGGATTGAATACAAAGTCGTTTTTGAACGTTTGAATACAAAGTCATTGTTGAACCCATATTGCTTTCCTAAACGGTGTTATGGTGATAGGAACGTTTTTAATATATTATTATTTATAGGATTGCGCTCACAAAGCTTACAAACTTTTTTCAAAATGAATATAATTGGATCTTCATTATAATCATGAATAATTGTTCGCTGACATTCTTCACATTTGGTGAATAATATGTCAATATAATACTATTTTTTACATCAGTCATGACTAAATCTAACTGATTATTATTTATACATAATTTAGTATCCGGATATTTTTTTCCGTCACCTTCAATGGTATATTTTTTGTTTGAAAAATGTTCTACTGATTTGTAATGGTCCAAAATGAAATCATTCATGTTTACCAAAATAATGCTGATTGATATAAGTATATATGTATATAACATATAATAGGTAGTTTTTGTCATTTAGTGATAAGCATCAAAAGTTAGTGATTTGGTTTCCCCATAAAGAACGGAACCTAAATTTGAAGACGTTCAAACAATAACTCAAATTCGTCATTTGTAATAATAATTAGTTTTATTATTTTCGATACATTTCTTTTGGGTCTTAAAAATTTTGTTAAAGCAAGTCTTCCGGAATATTTGGTTGCTAGCTTGTAACAGTTCAAAACACAAAAGGGAACACCATATTATGTTGTAGCTTTTTCCATAAAAACAAACAAGATTTATTTGATGTTTACACAATCAACTTTATTGCCATCAGCTGTAGCTACAAAAATGAAATTGGTGTTTTTATACTTCAAATCGTCCGCATCTATCATCCAGCAAATTATTTAAGCACCATTCAATCTGAAATTAAAGTAAATCTAGTTAATTAAGTGTAAATATTGTATTTATGTTTAATACTTAGCTTTATTGAATTTATTATTTTCCATTTTCACCATGACAGCCAAACGTCAAAATTGTAGGTGAATTCTAATATTTAAATTAATTTTGTGAATGCAGTTTCGAAGAAGAAGATTGATGCGACATCTGCATAAAATATATAATCATTAACTTTTTCGAAGCTGTATCCCTTCCATTTTTTTTTTGTATTAAAATAAAATTGTACGTGTCATTATTCATTATTACTTCTGTGACCGCCATTGCAACACAAACAATAAATTGAGTTAATTTAATAAAATTAAATATATAAAATTAAATAACTAAATCCGTGTAAAATTTATTGTTGTATAGTGAAGTATATAATATCAACTTGGGATAAAATTACGCAATTGCTATTGCCTCAACAATTTTGGATATACACACCAACGCAATTTAAACTGTAAACTGTATTGCCTCTTCAATTTTTGTGCTGTGTATCAACGAAATAGTTAATTGCCCCAACATATGGTCCTTCGAGCCGGATCCGAGCTACCGGATCACAAATAAACGCAAAATAAAGTGCTCAATCCATCGAGCAACCCATCGTAATTAGCTAACCGATTAGCTTTACAACAAGGAAAACTCGCAATTTCGAGAACACGTAATTCATCAACGTGGACATCGTGGAAAATTTATCATCACGTGTCGGTGGCGTCATTTCAAACTAAGTAGCCATTTTGAAAACTGTGAGTTGGATAAAATAAAATAAAATTTTTAATTAATTAAATTAAAAACTATTATATAAATCGGTTTATAAATAATTTAATAATTTTGCACGTTTATATCCAAATAATTTTTATTAATTGATTAATTGTTGCATTCATTTAACCGAAGTAATTAACGTGTATGAATTGAACATTTTAACAAAGTGCGCTAATTTCTAGTAGAACTATCCGCCACATAATTTATCAAAGTTCACAAAGCGAGTACCCACGATTCCACACCAAATTGGAATTTACTCTCAATTAAAATATCGAAAACTCGTTTTCTCGTTGAATTAACGCGGAATTCTCAATATTAAATTTAAGAAAACCACGTGTTCCAAAGTCAAACCAAGGTTATTTGAAATCATATCCAGTTCGGTTTATGAAACAATTTTCCGCTAACTACTCAAATCAATTGTTACGTTCGGTTAATCGATATTAATTAAGTCATAAACGTATAAACCAAAGTGAAAAGTGAGTGTCAATTCCCGCTATCAAGATCATAAAATCAATCCGTTGGCTGATTGTTGTTTAATAGCGCAACGTAAATCAAAATGGCTGAACTCGCATCGCTGAAGAAACAGCGTGCTACCGACAAAGGTCGCTTAACAAACATATTAAAATTCGCTATTGAAAATTTAAGGACGCATCAATAGAAGACTTTCGCACCTGCCTAGCCAGAGTCGAAACGTTAATGTCTGAATTCACCGCAATCGAGGGCAAAATATTCACTCTAAACCCCAATGAAGAAGCGGATGACGTCTACGAAGAAAATTACTACAACGCTGTCACCAGTTTAAATAAATGCATAAGAGCTAGGACCATGTCAGTCAACAATATTTCACCAGATATGTCATTCAATGCAACACACATCGATCATACACGAGAAATCAAGCTGCCGAAGATCAACATCCCGCCATTTTCAGGAGATTATACTGAATGGCAATCATTCCACGACCTTTTCGCAAGCACCATTCATGAATCAACATCTTTGAGTCTGGTCCACAAATTCCAATACCTCAAAGGGCTGCTCCGAGGTGAGGCTGCCGTTTTGCTGAAACACATTAGCGTCACGGAAAGCAACTATATAGGTGCCTTAAATAAGTTAAAGGAACGATATGATCGAAAGAGGCACATCATCAACTCATTTATTCGTACCTTCATGGACCAGCCATCGATCTCAACAGCTAATTCATCCAATATCAAACGACTCATGGATACATCGGATGAGGTGATACGGGGATTGAAAGCTTTGGGCGAAAACGCTGAAACACGCGACCATTGGTTGATCTTCATATTGGTGCAGAAGTTGGATGACAAATCAAAAATATTATGGGCAGAGACAGTCACAAACCAAGAAAACCCACAATTCTCCGACTTTCTTGAGTTTCTATCGCGGCGCATTGACACCCTAGAGTCAGTGAAAGCATCCAGTAAACAACCGACATCCAAACACGACATAAAAAGTCACCTAGTAAGCAGCGAAATCAATTTCTCCTGTAGCATATGCCAACAAAAGGATCACTCATTGTTTGCCTGCAAGAAGTTTAACGAAATGGATATTAACAAGAGAAGAGATTGGGCTAAGGATAAACACCGATGCTTCAACTGTCTAAGCAGCTCACACCTAATCCAGAAATGTTTGTCCAAGCGCCGATGCCTTCACTGTGGGAAAAGACATCACACGATGCTTCATTTGCCGGAGAAAATTGAAACCGATGTCACTCATAATCCACCGCCAACTAAGACAGAGGAGCTGACGTCCCTTTGTTCGCAAAACAATATACCGCATTCCATATTGCCTACCGCTTTAATCGACGTAGTAAGTTCTACCGGCAACACATTAACCTGCCGCGCTCTAATGGACTCCGGTTCACAAGCCAGCTTCATTACCGAAGCTTCTGCACAGCTGCTCGGTCTAAAAAAACGAAATTCCAGATTTTCAGTTGTCGGATTAAGAGGTTCTAGTGCTGGTTGTACCAAGGGTTCAGTTACATTCACCATTCGACCGAAGCATCACCCAGAAATATCCGTAGAAGCATTCATATTATCTAAAATAACGACCAGATTGCCGCACCAAACCATCGAAGGTATCTCACCAGTTTTTTGTTCCAAATTCCAGCTAGCTGATCCACACTACCAACAAGCCGGGCGCCATAGATATTTTGATTGGTGCAGATTATTTCTTCAACTTACTGGAATCAGGTCAAATTCGAATCAATCAAGATGGGCCTACATTATACAAGACTATTCTAGGTTGGGTTGTCGCCGGAAAGGTAGATAAATCATTAAACGGTAACATAGTATCCATGGTTGCAACAAACGAACGAGAGGATATCGATTTAGACCGCGCACTTACCAAATTCTGGGAATTAGATTCGATCCCAAGCTCCGAAATAAAGATGTCTCCCGAAGAAACCTTTTGTGAGAAAGAGTTCACCGAAAACACCAAATTATCCGCTGAGGGACGATTTATCGTCAGACTACCGTTTAAAAAACCACCACAAAGTTTGGGGAACTCAATAAATATTGCTATTCAACGATTGAGAAGCATGGAGAGAAGATTTATTCGTGAGCCAGATTTTCAAAAGCTCTACCAAGATTTTATGGCTGAATATCAAAACCTCAATCATATGGTAGAAATTCCCACAACAGAAATCCATAATTCAGGATATTACCTGCCGCATCACGGTGTTCTCAAATGTTCCAGCTCCACCACAAAATTAAGAGTGGTTTTTGACGGGACGGCAAAACCACCATCTGTAAATTCTATCCACGAATGCTTAGCAATTGGCCCAACGGTACAATCAACTCTGCATGCCATAATTATGAGGTTCCGAGAACATAAATTTGTGATTACTGCCGATGTGGAAAAAATGTATCGGCAGGTGAATGTCGACATCCAAGATGCTAATTTCCAGAGAATAGTTTGGCGCACCAATCCTTCCTAGCCAATACGCCATTTCCGATTAACCACCGTTACGTATGGTTTAGCATCGTCTGCTTTCCTAGCCACAAGAGTACTGAAAACAATAGCCGATAATAATCAAGAATCATTCCCAATTGCAGCCAAGGCGATTAGTCGCGATACCTACGTTGACGATTTAATGACTGGGGCCGACACCGAATTGGAACTCACACAATTAAAAAATTCCATAAGCAAACTATTATCTCAGCATGGCTTTAATCTCCGTAAATGGATGTCTAATTCCAATGTTATTCTAGACAATCTGAAGGACGAAGCAAACAAAAGCATCAAAATCATTGAAGAGAACACCCACAGCAATTCAAATTCAGTAAAAGTGCTTGGGCTTAACTGGGATCCAAATACAGATCAATTTACATTCATTTCCGAGCTACCACCAAAAGTCGCATTTAAAAAAAGAATAGTCGTTTCCGAAGCCAGTCGTCTATTCGATCCATTGGGGTGGTTAGCTCCTGTCATAGTACAAATTAAAATGTTCATCCAGAAGTTGTGGGCCGCTAATTTAGATTGGGATCAACCGCTTCCAGAAGAGATATCCAAACGGTGGCAAGAAATTCGAGCTGGTCTGGAAAACGTTAAACAGATCAGGATTCCCAGATTCATCGAAACAACCGAAGTGAAAACTATCCAAATGCACGGTTTCGCCGACGCAAGTCAAGATGCGTTTGCTGCTGTAGTCTATCTAAGAATCGAAACATTGTCGGGAAAAATATGCATAAAATTAATTGCGGCTAAAACCAAGGTAGCCCCCATCAAACAAGTCTCACTAGCACGACTCGAACTATGTGCTGCCGTACTTCTCACCAGCTTAATCAAATTAATTAGAAGGGAAACTTAGAAATTTCGGAAATATATGCTTGGTCGGACTCCCGAATAGTGTTAGATTGGCTAGCCAACCATCCCAGACGATGGAGCACATTTGTAGGAAACAGAACAGCGGAAATCCTAAATACACTACCACGCAAGCATTGGCTGCACATACCTTCAATAGACAATCCAGCAGATTGTGCATCCCGGGGTTTATCACCTAATGATTTAAAACAACATAAGCTGTGGTGGATCGGGCCTAGCTGGCTCGATCAATCATTGACATCCTGGCCACCACAACAAAACGATTACGGTTCCGTTGAAGAAATCAATAACAAAATATTTACATTTGCAAGTACGACTACCAATCCATTATTCGATGATCTGATTTCGAAATACTCATCTTTAACGAAGTTCCAACCAGTACTCGCTTATATATTACGCTTCATCACGAACTCAAGAACTAAAAGGGAATCGAGAATCCACAGCAAGTATTTAACGAGAGAAGAACTATTCCACGCAAATAAAACATGTTTTTCGAAAAGATGTCGAATATATACAACTATTGACACTTTGCTATAATTATTGACATGTCTTTTTGTCACAGCTATTGACATATTATTTATATGAAGATAATTCGGATTTCAAATTAAAACAATAGCTATCTTATATTTATTGTGATTGTAAAATTCATTTTATTCAATCAAGTTCACATCAAATGTATAATTATTTTCTTAAATAAAATGTAAATAAAAAATTTAAAAGTAATTCATTAAATAAAAACAAAAATCAGTTCAAATTATAAGTAGCTAGGCTATCATTATTATCACAATATTACTTAATTATTAGATTCGTTGGTTAATTTGTTAAAGTTAGCTTAATATCACATGTTATATCTATCACATGTATGTATCGTATGAAGACGTTTTGCTTTACATATTGCAATTACCACATAAAAATACAGGTAATAGTGGTAAACTTAACGAATTGATGCATTTTATGTGGTACTCTCTCAAGCAAGTAGAACATTTAATTCCCACATTGTCTACGGTTTGAATTTTGTCTACATTTGGACTATACAAGGAATATGTGCAGTAGTAGCACATTGCACCTTTGGCAATTTTATTGCTCCCGATATGGGCAAGTACTGACTCTAAAAAAGGGTTTTTAATAACATTTTCTTCATTATTTTCTCCTCTTTCCTCAGGACTAGATTCGTCAGCAATAGAAAATTTAAAATAGACATTATAAGAAATCAATTATCTAAAATAGAGTTCAGTTAAAAGTTTTATATTTTATTAACCTGTATTTGAAAGTTCGTTTTGTGCATCCTTATATTGAGAATTGTGTTCTTTAGCCTTGTATAAGTCATCTAGATGTAAATTTTCTTTCGTTGACAATGTTAAAACTGAAATTTATTTATGAAAGAGAAGTTTTATTTAACTGACAATCTAACCTATGTAAAGCTTACCATTATTACTAGTATTTTTGCAGGTAACGTGAGCTTTAGATTGTCTATAATCCTTTTTTTTTTTTTGTGTTTTAGGTTTCTTGCTCTTAGTAATATTTTTCAACCTATTTTGTTGTTTGGTTAATGCTTTTAGTTTCATTTGATCCTTTTTAATTTTCATTTTTTCGTTTCTTGCAGCTTTACGACATTCCTTTTCCAATAATTGTTTCTGTTTTTCCATTTTCTTCTCCCTTTCTGCTTGCATATACAATGGCGATGTTAGCACGAATGGTTTGTTTCGTTTTGCAGTCTGTGTTCCGACTTTAACAGGCGTTTCGGGCCAATCTAAATAGTTTTCGATTAATTTAACTGGGGTTTTGTCCTTGTGGAAAATGTGAAATGGCTATATTTGTGTGTTGGTAACTTCAAGCTCTTCAATGTTGTTTGTTACTATGGTGTTTGTTTTCACTAATTCTCTTCCTTCCATATCATTAAATTTATCGTGTAATGAAACTGATTTAATTGGGTTGTTTTTCTCCTGGAAAATGTGAACTGGCTGAATAACAGTTTCGTCTGCTTGGGTATTCATAAACTCACGTTCTTCAAAGGTGTTGGTTATCATCAGTTCTGCTCCGACCAGGTTGTATAATAGATTGGAAATATAGTTTTCGCCCTCAATATATATAAAGTCTTGTATTTCGTTTATATTAATGTTTTGGCTATTTTCATTCGTCTGATTTTCATCCTCGAGAAATGGTTCAATTGGGCAATTAAGCGGTATATGACCTTTAATAGTCGCAAACAACTTGAATAAAAGTTGAAAATTGTTATCATGGGTTTCTAATTCTTCTGGTTGTTTTAAAATTTGCTCAAAAGTATTTATTTTGGAATTTCCGACAATTTCACAAAATTGAGCTAGATTTATAGAACCACTCTCTGATTGTATTGGTGGCACTGTACTTAGTACGTTATTTACCAAGGCATTTTGACAAATCTATAGAAGTGTAACTCCATGGATATAGACCGCATGCTTTGAAACCGTTTTGTATTATTTGCCGTGTAATGCGACCATCAAAGGTCTTTAAAAGCAGAGGAGCAAAATGCTCTCTGGTTAAAGATGCATCAGGGTTTTCTTTTCGCCACTGAAAAACATTTTCAGCCCAGAAACTTTTTAGAGGTTTAAAAGCAGCGTAGTCGTAAGGCTGTAAGATCCTAGTGGCATTAGGATACAAAGCTACAATTATACTGCCTAAACGCACACATAATTCAGTAACTTTTAAAGCCATGTGTGTGCTATGACCATCAACAAAATAGACTATAGGAAAAGTAATATTGTTTTCCACAAGGAACGGATAAAAATGTTTCGAAATATATTCATAAAAAATTTCTTTGATCATCCAACCATTTTCAGAAATTCCCAAAGCCCAACCCTGAGGTACCCTCTTGTATGGATAGATTATCATTGGTGGAATGGTTTTACCACTAGCGCTAAATGTGCACATAACTGTGTCTATTAGAAGCAAAACATGATCATGTCCATTACATGCTGTTCTAAGAAATATCAAAAATACTTCTCATTCCTTACAAAAAGAAAAATTTACATTTTTCGCAATTTTTATTGATTAAATGCGAATAATTGTTGTGAAAAATATTTACCACCCACATTTTAAAATATTATTTTGCAAAATATGAATAATTAAAAATTGGATAAGGAACGTTTTGTTTTGAATCACCTAGGATAAGGTGTATTTTGGTTTGATTTAAAGAAAAAGCTGTTTTTTATTTCAATTTATTCAATTTAAAAATAAAAACTATCAGGTATCACATTTTGATTCAGTACAAATAAAAAAATAACATAGTGACTTTCATTGCACTTTTTGAACTTTTAAAAATAAAATCTATGCTTTTCTATAACTAAACACTTAAGTCACTTTCATCTTCAGCCATTCCACAAATTTCTGGTTCTGGGATATCCTCAACAGTTTGATGAGCTGCATCCAGAATATTTTTATAAAATTGCAGGTTTTCATTAATACGCCAGTTTGGGCCAAAGTGCTTATTAAGTAGCTGATTAACATCTTTGAGTTTCTCCGATTTCACCGAAACTCTACTTGGGAGAACTTCAAGAGTCATATTTTGAAGTGTTTGCCCCTTTTTGAGGGCTGATTTGTATTCTCCTACATCCGACTTATACGATACTTCGCCGCGAATATTAACTGACCTGTTTTATCAAATTAGGATAAACCTTCTGGCAGGATTAAATTTAAAATGCCACTAGCCAGGTGACTTAAATATAGCAGTTGAAGCTTTTTTAAAGTCTACTTATAACTCGACAATCTGGACTTCCTAAATTAATAATACTACCGTGGCCCGCATACATTTCCTGGTATTCCTCGGGTTTGATAATTGTTTCAACCCTCTTAACTTTTTTCTCTAGTTGCGCAAAGACGCGATCCGGAGGAATAAATGAATGACCCGACACATGGAAAATTATTTCAATTTGTTCGATTTGCTTAGGAGCTTTCATTCTCAACCAGTATGCGCACATTACCATCATTGAGGTATTTTTATTTTGCGCTCCACAACCGTCGCATATAAGCCTAACTTTACGAAGTTCATTGCTAAATTCCGTATTTTGCAATCGATGATAAACAGCAGATGCGATCTCATTTGATCCTTTGGGGCGGCAATTCTCCGTCCAAAGATATAGGAAAACGTTTCCTTTTTCTAATTTTGAATTTGCCGTACCGCGAACTATTCCTAGATTATAGAAATTAAATTGCCTGCTGTAATATGCTGCTTGGTCAGCCAATTCAGACAGGAGCATATTTTTTTGGCAATCAAACGAAAATGTTGCAATCCTTTCATTTTCTTCCCTTGCCAATGAGTAAAAAGCTTTGACGCGTAGCTTGTGAACTCTATTCATTGTTATTAAAACGGACCGCTTTTGCAAGTCCATTTCCAGTTTTATTTGTTCTTTTAGAGCCTGACACATACTGCATAGGTCACAAGATGGTGACTTGAACCCGATATTAAAATTGTTGTTAAAAATGTTTCGGAAGTAACTTAGTTTAACACCTAATTCAGGGAAATCTATGACGAATATTTTATACATTTTGTTAATAGAAAATTCCCCTGCCAAATACTGTCTTTCAGCGATACGTGATCGGCAATAGTGGATTTCAAGAACCTTAAAGCAACGCCAACCTCATAATAATTAAAATTGTATTAAAAACAAAGAAATAACTAAAAACATACCGGACATTGTTTTACAAAATTGATTATAGCCTCTCGTTTATACACAAACTTTTGAGACACGCGATCACCTCCTCGAGCTTCGACAGGCAATGTCTTCTTTTCAAAATGCCTTTTAATAACTCCTTTAACTCGGACTTTTGATATTCCCAAAATTATGGTAAATGAATTTAAGCAAATTCGCACTAATTTAGAATTTTTTTTGCGCATCAAATACTGAACGCTAAAGTTTCTTGGTGGCCCACCCTGGCCTCGGTTACGCTTAGATGCATTTATTTTGGTATTAAGTAAGATTAGTGAATCTTGTTCGATTTTAGTCTTACAGCTGTAAAATAAGTTCGAGAAATGCAATGCGTCCACACCTTTTATAAATTTGAATCTGAAGGTTTCCCTTTGTGCGAGCATTTTGGCAGTTTAGGTAAAGCATTAAATACGTTAAATACGCCTTAAACTAACACAAACTGATCAGATCACTATGAAACTTGTATAAGAGTGTTATTTAATGACTTCAAACGTTAAATTAGGTGTTTTTTTTTGTTAAGCAGTATGCACGAGTTTGGATTTAAATCTTAGGATTTTAAACAATTTTATCAATTGTGTAAGTTGATTGGTTAAAACGAGTAGATGGAAAATATTAGAATATAAATCCAAATTCGTGCATACTCTTTAGAGCAGGGGTTCCCAAACTTTAACCAGTCGCGACCCACTAATTAAAACCCTAAGATTTTCGCGACCCACCTGTAAGAAAAAGTAAAAAGCAAAAAAGTAAAAACTTTAATTCATACATTTATTAACCCTTTGCGGTAATATGCCTACTCTCAGCCACCAAAGATATTTTACCGTTCCGGTCGTATGTACATATACTCTCAGCTACCACAGCAGAGAACCATACTGGACATCGATTTTGGTCGCAAATGAATTCGTTAAAGTTCCACATTGTGTTTAATTGTAATTAGTAGGACATGAATAGATTAATCGATAAATCGATTGTCCGATTAAAAGGTGGGTACTATTCGATTAATCGAAAATTTATTTTCTCGAATAAAATGTGAAAGAAAAATAACAAAAAATAGCCAATTTCCATCCTACTTGGCCATATTGCAGAACTTCGTATAAAAATCATTTTAGAATCCTATATCCATTGTACCTGTTGAGTTTCATCATATTCGGGTAAGAAATAGCCAAGTTTCACCCTACTTGGTTATATTCCTTGACTTCATATATAAATCTTTTTCCAGAACTTCGCCGGAAAATTATTTTAGAATATTTCGCACGCAAATAATAAGGCATTTTCGCTTCTCAAAATATTTTAAAAAAGATTTAATATATTTTGTTTTTCTTAATATTCTTGCATATTATGTATTACTGTTCGTTCAACGAAAATTAATTCCGACCAGCATGCACCATATACATATAAACTTAATACGACCGCAAATGGTTAATATCAAAATTAATTAATGAGATGAATGGGCATGTTTTCTATTTTTGCTAATAACATCTATACTTTTGTATTAGTTATTTTCAGGCGAAGTGAGTTTGATAATTGTAATTTATTGCGATATTTGTTTTTTAATGCAAATATTGCTGAAAATGCAATTTCACATTATATAAAACGTTGTGAATGGAAGCAGTACTTTTAAAGCTGCAGTGTGTAAAATTGGATATAAATTTTGTACTGGCAACCAAAACTGTATCAATTTTTTTCGGTCAAAATTAATTTTGAGATCACTATCCTCAAACAACTCGATCAATTCTTCATTCGCTTTTGTCGATATATCAGTAGCTGAACCATTTTGAAAAGGAATTATAATCGATGTATATTTATCGAGAATTTTCATTTCGTCGTGTTGCATAGGTCCAATGCAAATCATAGTATGCAATGGTTCCTATGATGCATGCAATTATTTAAAATAAGTTGTTAATAAGAAAACCTTTTTAATTCAGAAATTTGTTAACAAATATTTTACAAGCGCCTAAAAATATGTCACAAACACATGCCTGCCTATATCTACAAATATTGCATCAAGTTAATTAAAAGTAAATTAATACAAACAACTAAATAATAAAATTGTTCGCGACCCACCTTGAGTCAGCTCGCGACCCACCAGTGGGTCGCGACCCACACTTTGGGAACCACTGCTTTAGAGTATAGATGAGAATGTGATGGATAAGGTTGTTTTTGCTCTAAAGCAGCAATTTCAACTGAAATTTAGTATGGGATAACATACCTTTTGCTTGTACAATATTTTTTATGGATAAGGTATCATTTGCATTAAACTGTCTATTGGATAAGGTATGGTTTTGTTTCTAGTAGCAGTTTCTATTAATTTTTAAAAAGGGATAAGATAAGAATTGGAGCAATATATTTGATTTAATTAAATAGAATTCAACATTGCAAATCAAATGCCATCTTTAACTCAAAAAATTTTTTTTTGGAGGAAGAGTATGTTTTGCTTCTAATAGACACATTACTGTTAGGTTAGACTTTGCAGCCCCCACTCAATTTCGTAAATGTTGTGTGCACCTTTAGTGGCTAAAACGGAACGCGTTTTAGGACATAACAAAAAATTGGTTTCATCTCCGTTATAAACACGGTCTGGAGATTCCAAAATACTATAATCATTGGTTTCCTGTAGATATTTTGTGATTGAGTCAAACCACCTTTTAATGTCTGGGTCAGGAACTCTTATTTTTATAGTAGGGTTACGTTCAAGAAATCGTTTAAACCATCCTCTACTTGGAACGTTATTCGGCATCCAGAACATCCTCCTTCCGTTTAGGGAATCCTCTTCTTTTGGCAAATAATAAGCCATTCCGCAGTAGCAGTCTCTTCGCTCGTAGATAGTAGACGGACCAGGTGTAACTTTTTGGAAATTCTCCCCCAAACGAAAAATTAAAGTTGCTCTCGGAATGTTATATTTTTTAGAAGCAAAGTTTTTTGAGATTTGCTTGATTTTAATTTCACTAAGAGCTTTTTGAATATTTGCCTCACTATAAGTTCCCCGTTTTTTTCGGCCTTTTTATAACCTAGATTAAAAAATTTAATTAATAATAAAATATCAGTTAGTCAAACTAATGCTGTAATTTTCTGAATGACAATAACTGTAATCATTATAACACAGAATTTACATCTATTGACAGTGTGCTGTCAATAATTGAAACTATGTTAAATTTGGTTGCAGCTATTGACACCCAGCACAATCGATTATTAACGGTATTTCTCAATAAATTTATTAAATTTTTATAGATATAAACTATTATTTTAGTAAAATTAATGCAACACTAACCATTTTTTAATTAATTAAAGAATAAAGGGTACTTACTTATAAAAATAATAGATTTTGGCTATAAAAAACCGAAAAAATATTTTTATTGATAATACAGACAAATCTCAAACTTCTAAATGAAAAACGACGTATAAAAGAAGCATTCATATTGTGAAATTTATTTAAAATTTAAAATTGCCGCCAAAAAAAATGGCACTTCCAATTATTTTAATTTCAACTGTTCCGAGCTCAGGACACTCCCTTCAATAAGGTTCACTATGATTTTCTTTAGTGACAGAACTTTTCATTAAAATTCGTTTCCAGCACACCGTGGGCCAGGATTATTGAGAAGGGTCTAGACCAATAGCAAATTATCACTAGACTGATAATAATTGAGGTTATCTCCGTTAACGAAAGCGATATTTGTATGAAAATGTTGCGATTGCTGCGATAAATGATCCAGCTGAATTCCTCTAGCAGAATTTATCCCTTGATATATTTAACTCCCTTGATAAATAAAGAAAAAAAATCAATTCAAACAAGGTTGATTACAATTTTATTTAAATTTATAATTTTATGACTAATTTTATAGTTTTGATGTTTCTTGTCCAATCGCCAAAGTAAGAAGAAAGTGATTTAAGCTTTTTTTCAAACTAAGCTAGATTTAAATTTTGCTAAATTTAGTAAAGGAAATTTGTATGGAAACATTCAAACGTTGCACAATTATGGTATTAGCATAGACAATCATAATAGATCTCTCATTTGACTAAAAACAGAAAATAAAAACAAAAATTTTCCATTCAAATATTATCGGTGTATTGCATATACGTATTATATTTGCAACGCATTCTAAAATCATTGCCTTATAAAATACACAACACAACGATACATTGGAATTATCAGAAGTTTTTGTTTTTTTCCTTTAGCTACTATGAAATGAGAAATCTAGTATGAATGTCTATGGTATTAGTATTAAATTTGCACCGATCACACTCTTCTTACTACAAACTTATTACAATTCAAAATTGCGATTGACAACTTTTTTGTTTTGTTTTGAGTTGACTTAATTAGAGTACAAAATTACATAATTTAGAGTAAATGATTTAAGTTAGAAAGATAAGTATTTATAAATTACTAAACACAATCTTAATATATAAAAGCTGTGGTAGGTATGAGCAAAGATAATTACATATTAAAGATAATTCATTCAGTACTAAAATATGAGGTAAAAATAGGGTCCCCCCGAAGCAATATATAGGGTTCCTTTGATATATACGTAAATATTTTGCATTCAAATTACTTGTAAATTTTTAACCTTTAATGTACCGGTTTCTAATCATGATATGCAACGGTACCCATTATAAAGAAATTGGGGGGGGGGGGGGGGGGAGGGGGGTCTTTTCTAGTCTTTTTTATTTTTTGTACTGAATGACTCATTTCTATTATACTATGATCTTTGGTATGAGTTATATGTTAATCAAAAATTTTAGTTATGCGGCTCTATACATACAGTGATGGGAACAACAGCAAATAATTGTTAATAAAAAAGTGATGAGTTTTGTTTTCCTTTGCTACTGTATGCGTTCTATTCAACATTCAACCACGACTTTCAATTCAATCCTTATTTTAAGCATGAAACCCCTAATTTTTATTTTATTGAAAATAGCCGGAATTATTGGCAAAGGCCTAGTCCAACAAAAAAAAAATCACTAGACCGTTGGTCATTGAGGTTATCACCTATCCATTCAACATTTAACAACGGGCAACGACTTTAAATTAATTCAATCCTTATTTTAAGCATGAAAACCCGAAAATTTTGAAAATGGTTATAGTTATTAGCAATGTCCTATTTCAATAGAAAATCATAGCTATACCGTTTAGGAAGGCAATATGAGTTCTATATTTAAAATTCAACAACGAGTTTCTATGCAATCCTAATTTTAGGTATGATCGCCTTAATTTTTTTTTTTCTAAAATTGGCCATGATTATAGGGAAGGGCCTAGTCCAATAGAAAATTATCACTAGCCGTTTAGGAAAGTGATATACGTTCTATATTCAAAGTATTCAACTCCCTATTCAATCGTATTTTTAAGTATGAAAGCCCTACATTTTTTCTAACGGCCAGAATTATTGCCAATGGTCTAGTCCAACTGAGAATCATCATAAGGCTGATGGAATTTTTAAATGGAATGTTCAAACATCTGCTTATTGAATGTCGCTCAAAAAAACATTGCTAGAGTTTATACTTTTTGGAAAATTTTCGGAAAACCTTGACAATCATAAAAGAAGCCTTATTGTTGATTAAAGGTAATATGGCTAGGACATGGCTAAATAATCCAAGTATCTCAATGCTCTTTTTATATCAATTAAGCTGACCTGACATTTTTCGGTATGAATGACGTTACTTTGAGGTTATTTGTGGTTCGTGTGATAGTTTTGCTTTATTTTGTTAAATTAAATATTTTTGGCTTTGTTTTTAACTGTGTATATTTTGGACCAAAGTGTCTAATTTTAAAATTTTTGGGAAACTGAAACAAATGAAAATACCGTCCAGATAGCAATCGAACAGCAATTTTAAGGGACAAACTCGATCCTTTCAATGTACCTTCAGCTCGGTAAGCACAAGAAAAATGAACGTTATCAAAGTCCAAAATAAAGCAAATACAGCTAACATCACCACAACCAAAATAGAACGATCGAAAAATATCCGCCTTTTTTGCTTTCGCTATTTTTTCCTCTATCGAATAGATGGCGAAAAGATATCATTTTTGGTGATCCAAAATTAGCAAAGGGTTATTTTATTCTCCAAAAGCTATAAATCAGATACAACATTTCCTTCCTCAATTACATCAAAGGACATGCAAGGAATTTATTAAGGAACCGAATTTAGACAGATTGGGTAAATTTCATCTTAAACCAGATAATGACAAGCTCCAGTGTTGTCACTCTATAAAAAATTTCATTCATTTGCTTTCTTAGGAAATAATCTCACTTAAATAGGGTTGATCCTTCACAGCAGAAATAGTTTCATTTAACCTGAAATATCTATACATCAACCCACTTTAATTACCAACCATCTAGTCTCAATTTTTATTAACGGGACTTAAATACATTTTCCGTGGTACATCCATTTTTGCTCGCCTCTTTTTTAGATTAATTCGCATTAATGTTGCTGCAACAGCGATCCCCATTTTATTTGTGCGCGAACTATTAGGAAATAAAAATCCGGTCGTTTGTAACCAACACAGATATCGAGAAAGCTTTTGGGCTGAACAAAAAGACCATGTTTAGTTTGCTTTATCACATCGAGAATAGTCCGTTTTCGTTTTTGGTCGAACTCATCTACGATGCTAAAAGTCTTAAGATTTTCAAAACCGACAATAAATTTTATTTTAGATATAATTTTAGAAAATAATTATAATTAGAAGATAATTTTAGATATGTCCGAGCTCCGAGAATTTTCAACCAATTTGCTTAAACGATGGCGCAATATAACTATTAATTCGCTTGCCTAATGGCTGTAAATTAGCTTCGTTGTCTCCCCTAATTAGAGATGCAAATTTAAGTATTAATTCAATTCAAATAAAACAATTAAACTTTCGGCAATAGTTCGTTGACCGTTGGCTCGATTGACTCGTGAGCGAATTTTTCTTAGAAAAATCCTGTTATTTTGGAGAAATTCTTCTTTATGTTTTTTATCCGATGTATTTCATTCCGAATTTGATATTTTGTTAAATTTGATATAAAGTAATTTGCTAACCAATTCTGAATATGGTTGCAAAACTATTTGTAAATTGATAGATAAATAATTCAGAAAAATATTCGGCTAAAAATTCCCACCTTCCACCAGTATCCGTGTACATTATTTAAACAGGATATCATGTGTATATTTAAACCAATCCCATTAAAAATTTATCTATTCATCATCTCAAACAAAAAAAAAAAAAGAATAAAAATTAGCCAATTCAGACACGCTTATCATGCGCCTATTGTTACAAAATTTAACTTTTTGAGTTATTGATTGAACACAATTCCACATTATGGAACAAAACGCCTAGTGAAAAATTATGGTTGCCTATGTATTATAATAAAAGCAAACAGGAAATTATTAGGATCCCTGATGGGCTAGTATTAATTTTTAATTAACACGTCAACAATAGAATTTTTATAATTAATTACTTGTGTAATAAAATTATAATTAATTATTGTTTTTTCTAATTTTTATTATGTTTTGGCATAATAGGTTTACACTATATAAAAGAGAGTGTAAGTGTATGTAGTCAACTTTCATACGCCAGATGTATCAATTATGGATGTATCGCGAATGTATAGAGGTACGAGTAATGCCACCTTCAAAGTTTGGCGATCAAATAATAATCTAATTATGCCCCAAAGCAGTTATAGATGAGTATAAATAACAGAACTATGATCAAATTACAAATAGGAAATAAATTTGCCATAAGCTAAATCTATTCATAATAATCATTGTTATGTATTCGACTTGACACGGAAGAAAAATATTTGAAAGAAGATGATAGTTTAAAAAGCAACAAAAAAACTGAACAATTTATGAATGGAATAGTTTGTTACCTTTAGCGCGCAGGTCAAAACAAAATATTATGAGACTTGAGAGTATAGATGTTTTTGGGTAAATTTATTTGGTTTATTAAAAAGATATTACACGGACAGACCTATTACCATAAGGAATAATAATTTTGTTAAACCTGTTCCGTACCAAATATTTTATGCCGTACACTACCATACTAAAGTAACAATGAAACGCAAGTGAAATGCATTCAATGGTTCAACTACATTATTTTACCTACAAATAACCAAAAAAATGTTTATTATTTTAATTTGAATTTAACTCATTAAATTACAGGAAATTTATAATTTTCAAATTAAAAAAATTAATCAAAAAAAAACAAGATTTTGTATCTTGAGGCAATTTAGTAGTTTTTTCATAAATCTTTAAGAAAATTTAAATAATTTTTTATTTTTAATATAATTTTTCAAATCAAATATTCATTATCGTTTAAAACAAAAAAAAAAACTGAAACGATTGTAATTTTGAAGCTAGAAAAATCCCAACAACAAATGCACTAAATTTAGATTATCACGATATATAATCATATCGAGATGAATGAAATTGTTTTCTTCTACATATTCTGTACGGAGATTCAACAAAATTTTACTACTTCAGTTATAATCTAATTAATTAGAAATTAATTATATTCATTATGTATACGTAATTATATTCGAATGATCGTAATTGATCTAAATTTGAAGGAAAAATAGTTTCACTATGGTGTATACGCTGCACAGTTTTGTTCTTTTGTATATAGTTAGATCTTTTAAATTAGATGATATTGTTTAGATTCTTTACCATCGTAAATTATAATTTATTAATTTTAATGACTACTGGTCATTGGATTAAAATAAAAGTTTTTGTACAACATTTCTATACTAACGTATAGACATTCTCCCGGGGGGAATTCGTAATTTGTTCAATTATAAAAATAAAAATTTTGATGTACCTCGGACGATCTCATGTAGGTACTTTGTAAGTCAAAATAATAAAACAGTAGTTAAATAAAATTAGTTTGAGAACTACATACGTATGTACAACAAGACTACTTTAATTGTTTTATAAACATAATCATAAGTTCTTTAATCTTAAATAAGATCACTTAGTATAGTTGGTTAAGCCTATTATTCAATCAGAGAGGTTCAACATCGATTCCATCACATTTGAACTTGTAAAATGGCGGAAAATTTTTTGATGAATGCAATTTTCAAATTATTCGAATAAAGTCATCATATCATGGTTATTGTCTTGAAAAAACGTTTTATGGTTCAATTAAACCAACAGCTGTATTTTGAAAAAATGTAACTTTATAATTTACGTTTTTTTGACAGTTAAAAACATGAATCGCAAAATTAATGTTATTTCTCATTCTGGCCGAAGAAAAATGTGCATGTTCTCAAGTCCCTGTCTGGCTATGAATCGTTTAAATGCAGAAATGAAAACTTCTGTTGTTAAATTATACTTACTAATTCAATATGAATGGCCTTTGACCATGTATGCATAAAGAGTGCGATGTATCCTTTATATGCCTTGTATCTAGGCCCTGGGTAACTTCAGTTCTCGCAATCATTCTATGTCCATCATTTGTTCCAAGTGGTTTTGTTTGTGCCAAAAACATGTTATACATTTTTGAACCACTTGCCTTACGGCGTTCTTTCTCAGGAGTGCTAGCGTAAGCTCGGTGCCGCCATGCAATATGTTGTTGTGGGTCTCTTCGATGATCCGCCTTTGTGCGAATATTTTGTTTTGGTTATAGTTATGGGCTATTTGATAGCAATAGAAGTGTTTGTGTTATGCAAGTGCAGCCCTCT
Organism: Tipula helvola; assembly: GCA_963556165.1. Lineage (NCBI taxonomy): Eukaryota > Metazoa > Arthropoda > Insecta > Diptera > Tipulidae > Tipula > Tipula helvola. The sequence goes on from OY744483.1 coordinate 288,918,500, forward strand.
GTCCGCGCACAATACTTCCGCGTACTATAGTTCTAGCATTTATAGCGATTCCTTGAAAAAAGAACCTCGCAAGGTTGATGTTTTTGTAACTACTGTTTTTGGTAAATTTTGTTGTATGTGGAAACTTTGTTGAATAGTTCTGAGAGTCAGTGGGTTTTCTTTATCGTGGTCACTAGCACTACTTTCTCTTCCAGTTTCGGTTGCAACTAGGGTGATAAGTATGGTTTTCTTGCCTACTGCTGGGCTAGGTTATCTTCTTTCACTGTGATGTCGGCTTTACCAGGAACTATGATCCGTGCCATCATAATTTATTGTCGATGAGTTCCTTAGGTGTTATGCCACATGACGCAATGTCCGCTGAGTTGTCTTTAGATTTCAGATGTTCCGTGTTATTAATGGTACTGTCTTCTGTTCCTTCCCTCTTCATTTGTTCTCAAGTTGACTTATCTCAATATCCTAATATATTGGAAATTTCGCTTAGTTCATCCTTGTTTTCATCCTTATTTTCTCTTGTAGCTGCTCATCTATATTTCCTGCATAATAATATGTTGGTCATAACAATTATTGGTGATAGCCGTCTTACAGGGTCGAACAATTTAGATGAATCAGAGTAGTGAGCGTATTATGGGCTGATTGTTGGTTAATTGAAATCGGGCTATGTCGAATTCAAACAAATCTGTTTGAGGGTTGTATAAAATCCCCATAATTTTATTGCAGTCGTTTAGTTTTATTTGAATATTCCCGTCGGTTCGTTTTTCGTGTGTGATATGCCAGTGAGGTCATCTATACCGCTGTATCTTTCATAAATCTTACGACTTTTCCGAGATTCGCCTAGTTTTGAGTGGTTGCCTTGAATAGTATTTCTATCATATATCATTGATTATGATACCGTTAAACTCATTTCTGAAGCGGTTCCGCCTCAACCTCATCCCTTTATCTGTGTAGTTTTGTTCTTCAGAGATGTTCTTGTTTTTCACGCATAATCTTAATTGTTTTTCGATTGATTTTGTTGCCACCATAATTGTTCTAATCTGGTTTTCTAAATTCCCTATGCTTCCAATTATGATTCATCCGAACTCCGTATGTTGTGCCATGGGTTTGTGACACTCACCTTTTGGATATTGTTGTTTATTATCGACTGATATTAGTCTGCCCCTAGTACAAGGTCGATTGATTGAGCCTGGTCAAATGAGCTATTGCTCAAAATAGAATGTGTATGCATGAGATGGAAATTGTTTGAAAAAATTTAAAAGGTTTTTCTGCCTAATGGAAGCAGCTTCATCATTTTATTTTTGTTCTTTTGTTCCGTTTACTCTGTTTCCATCTGTGCTTTTCCTTTTAATACTAAATTATTGTTAAATTACAATAAAATAAATGGTTCTAGAATGGATCAGCTAATTGTATGTCCATTTGGTGGTCTAATATTAATCTTGGATAGTTGCTGTTTTCATTTCTTGAATACTAAGGCTTCGATCTATAATCGGAAATCTCCTTAAAGCCTTGGAGCCAGTTTCAAGTTTATTATCTGCCTAAGTCCCAATGGTTCACTGAACTTTCTTCTTTTTAATATTTAATAAGTTGGCGGCCCTTACGGTAATTAAAGTTTATTGAAATCCTGAATCTATTAGTGGTCGCCTAGTACAGTGAATTTCTCAGATCCTGTTTCCGCTTTAATAATTGCAGATGGCAATATTACTTGGTCGTGTTTTTTACTAGGAGGCAGTTTCTGTCATGCCCTTAGTGGTAGATATTTAGTTGTTTCCATGTAACAAGGAAAGGTGGGCTTCTTTATATACGATGCAGCATATACATAGTTCATTGCTCCTGTCAAGGACCAACTTCACGCAGATAGTTGTCTAGCTCACCAACTTTTTCCTCCCAAAAGCTCCATTGGCCATAAAATAATGGTAATTGGACTTTTGTCAACTGGGCCTTTGTTGATCCGACCGAGGGTGCTATCATGCAGTTGGCACGATCCTTGAGTATCCCGTAGTAGTCTTCACGGAAATAATCTAATAATTTCCTTGGTCAACTGTCTCAGGTCTTGGTCTTAGTTTTTAATCAATTGTCAAATTAAGGGTTTGAAAATTGTAGAAATCTACAAAACAAACCTGGTTCGATGCATTGTATGTAGACCCGCGGTGTGACAAGGTATAAATGTATTTTAGGCAAGATTTTTGTATACCAATAAAACTTGTGATGTGCATGGCTCAGAATTACGGCATAATTCTCGCACAAAGCATAAGGCTAAAAACTAAAGTTTTCCTTTTGACTTGGTCACATTTTCAAATATTTCTCATTTTCATATTTTGGTTGGTAATTAAAGTTACAAATATGCCTTTATTGTGGCTGCATTGAAAACAAAGGCGTAAATAAGATACTTATTTGGAATAAGGTAAAACGTAAATCAAATTATGTTTACAACTTATATAACAATCAAAAGTAACATGGCAGTGGCAATCGTTGAATATTATGCCCATTACCCTACAATAAAAGAGAGAAACACCAAAAACAAAATAATTATTATGGATAATAGAAAAATGTTTATAAGATCCCCGTGAACTTCTACATACAATTTACCCCGCACAAAATATTTCAAAATTAAAAGAAATGATCATCAACCTTACTTACCGTCCATATTAAACGTTCAACACTCCACACATATAATAATACCAGAACAGCAGCCAACATCAAATCATGATTGTAATCAATCAAAATTTAGTTTTGGTTTAAGACATTATAATGTAATAATATTTTTTATTGTTGAAATTATTAACATTCAGATCGAAAAAAAAAAAACTCAAAAAAACTTTTGGTCGGGTTTTTGAATGGTTTTTTGGTTTCTTTTATACATTATTGGGAAAGAATTGTGAATATATCCCCCTGACTTATCGTTAACAATAAAACCTATTCAATAATATTTTTCACGGTTGATTATATTTTACGCGCTAGGAGATCATCATCATCAACATCGACCATTACCAATAGACTTAAAAACATATTTTTCGTAATAAGTATCTTATATACAATAAAGCAAATAAAATATTTTAGATCTTATTAAAATCGTAATAAGATCACAATATGCGCAAGAGCATATTATCTACTCGTATAGTATATAGGCAAGTACATAATGTAGCAAAGAGGGAGCGTAATTGGAAATAATTTCGATCGATTTTATATTTAAATTATATCCGCTTATATAAACCAATCATTTCAATATTCGTTAATTTATCATAATTAATGTATTTTCATTTTAATCTTATTTAACACATCTTATTCAATTATAGATTCATTCAATTTTTCGAATTTTTCATTATTTGTTAAAATATATTGAAAGGTACATTTTACGAATGGTGTTCAATTGATTTATATTATTTTCGAAATTGAGATTTTGCTCGGTTACCGCAGAGTATCTAATTTATTTGTTTGCGAAATATTAAATTTTTGTATTAGCTTTCACTGATGGTGCAATGCCAAACATTATAGGCACTTTCTATTCAAACGCATTTTAATTTTATGTTCCTTCGAAAAAGATCAGTGTTTCAAATAAATTTAATTCGGGCAAAATGTTAGGATCAATTGATTCGTTTAAAAAAAACGAACAATATTTCATCGATTAAATTAATTTCAAGTTATTTTAATTTTCTTAAAATTCTATGAGAATTAATCCAGTTTCGTACTGGTAAGCGTGAGGTTATAAAAAAATCAATCTTCTCATCAGGCCATTGTACATAATACCAAATGTGATGTTTAATGGATTTAGTATAAATGAAACAAAACTATAAGTCCCTAAAATATAAGAACTAGAAAGACCTAGTCAGAAAATATATGGAAAAACGGATTTTCAGGATTGAGGTGAACGCTCAAAACACTCAGATTTCCAAGTGGTTCATGGGAAGATAGCAAAGTTTTTGAATAGGACGTTCTTTGACGCCAGTAGCTGTCCTAACGGTCATATTGCATAAAAGACCATCGCTACCTGTCTTCACTTTTTCGATTTGTCCAACAGGCCAAAACCTGGGAGGCCGATTTTCATACGTTACATTTACCATACCACCAGTTCCATAGTGTCTTCCGTCTTCAGGTAATCTCTCCTGCAGGCTATTTGGCGGGACCATTACACCATAGTTAACAATAGTTTAATTACATCAGCTGCATTCTAAGCTGCAGAAATAAGGGTTAATATTTTAGGCTGGTAAAACTATAGCGGCTTGATTTAATACAAAAGGCTTTAGCGAATGTAAGTTATCTGGTAACCAATGAATGATGATGGTAGGGTCAGTCCAATAATGAACCATTATATTCAACAGTTCGCGACTTCAGGCCAAGAGTGTCCCGGTAAAGAATACCGCATTTCTATGGAAGAACTTTGTGGATGCTTTTTTAAAAATAGTTGGATAGCATACGAGTGTTTATTTTGATCAACGCAAGAGCCACTCCACGTGATTAACTGCGTAAACTTATTATCATTACTAGTACGCCCCATTGCTGCCTCGTTTTACAACGCACAGTATACATACAGTCTTGGTGGTTGATAATTATGCAGTCGCGTATTATCGACGTTCAATTTTGTTAAATAATTGATGCATCGATATTACCCTTCTTTGGAATCCTGATTTCTTATCTGCTTTTTTACCACTTCTGATTGATTCACTTCTTGATTTTGTGGAAGGATCCATTTTTTAAACATAAGCTCGCAAATACTACATCTATCTGCCTTTGATATAAAGAAGTCTAAATTAAATTTAGTATTGTAAATGTCTCTGTGAAAGCTTTCCTTAACTGGTACTATTCTATTGATGGAGTAAGTTCCATTGATGGTATGAACATTGTTGTAATAAGTATTTAGGCACGGTTCAAAATCTACTGCTATCCTCGTTTCAACACTTTCAAATGCCTAAAAGCGGGCCTAAATTTCAACAAAATGAGCCAGTTGAATATTTAAGAATTTTGGTTGAAGGATGCTGGAAGCCCTATTTGTTGATAAATGTACTAGCGACCTAGAATTGGTCTTGAAACGTCAAAATTGATGGATAAAAAATTATCGCTGTTGCTTGTGCAAATGGGCGACTAACCACTCCCGAAAAAAATAATTGTGTAACTAGAACGAACATGAACGATGTACAATGCAGTAGAAAATTCAAGAAACGCGTGCCCTGTACATAACTCTGTTACAATTGCGTCACAAACATGTAACATATAACAATGTACTCCGCAATTATTTGACTTTAAATATTTAATAACTTCACCTCAAAACTAATTACATTACACGTACTATTTATAAAAATTCCGATTTAATTACATATGGACAATCTATTTAAAAACACGCACTTGTATTATAAAATTATGGCTATGATTTATTTCCACTAAACATTTTTTAATAGAAAATAGCTGGTAGAAAATATACATTGATTGTGATGTGGTAATAGTGATTGTTATGATGATGGTGAAGGTGATCGATGCTTGCGATGGTGACTGCTAATTGACGGTGATGGTAAAGATGATGGTGATTATAATTGATAAGTTGACACCGCTGATGATGGTTTAATTTATTATGTTTGTAATTTTAAATTAAATTCTCCCTTTTCTACAATTTTTAATTTTTATTTATTTCCATTTTAATATTAAATTCCTCTTTTTGCCCACGTTTGAAATTTTATAATTATTACTTATTTTCATTTTAAAACTGAATTTCAACCTCTTTCATAATTTAAATCGTTTTGTTATTTATGTTTTAAATAAAATTATCCTTTTCCAGAATTTATAATTTTTCTAATCTGCTTTTTCTAATAAAATTAACTTTTTCTTATTTTTATTTTAAAATTAAATTCCTCTTTACAGGAATTTAGACATATTTTATTTTGATTTTTAAATTAAATTCCTTTTCCTTTAGAATTTACAATTTATAGTTATTTTCGTTTCAAAATTAAGCTCCTTGTTTTCCAGGATTTATTAATTTAATTACTTCCGTATTAAAATTAAATTCCATCTAATACAGAATTTATAATGTTTGTAATTTTTTTAAAAACTAAATAAAGTAAAATTTTTTTGTTATTCCCGTTCCATATTTAAATTCTCCGTTTCCCAGAATTTATTACTCTTTTCCATTTTCTTTTGAAAATATATTTCTAAAATTTTTTGTTATTTAAATTTCCAGAATTTAATTTTTGGTTATTTTCTGGTTAAAGATAAATTCCCCCTATACCATATTTTTTTTATTTTTTTTAAATAAAGTCATGTTACCTCTACTTTACAATTTAACTCCATTTTTCCAGAATTTATAATTTTTGGAGATCGTTTTAAAATTAATTCCTATTTTCCAGATTTTATAATTTTTATTTATTTTTAGTTTAAACTAAATTCCCGTTTCCAGAATTCGTTATATTTTTCAATTTTCACTTTCAAATTAAATTTCCTCTTTTCAAGAATTTATAATTTTTTGTTATTTTTATTTTAAAATTAAATCCCCTTTTTTCTGGAATTTTTTTTTTTTTTAATTTTAATTTTAAAAATAAAATTTTATTTTTCTAGATTTTATAATTTTTTGATATTTCTGGTTTAAAATTAAATTCCCCCTTTACCAGAATTTCTGTTAATTATTTTTGTTTTAATTAAATCCGTCTTTTCCTAAAATTTATAATTTTATAGATTATTATATTTATATATTATTTTTATTTTAAAATTAAACCCTAGGAATTTATAATTTTTACTTATTTTCATTTTAAAACTGAATTCCTCCTTTTCCATAATTTATATTTTTTTGTTATTTTCGTTTTAAAAGTAAATTACTCGTATTCTAGAATTTATAATTTTTTGATATTCTAGTTTTAATATTAAATTCCCCCTATTTCAGAAATTATGTTTTTTATTTTTTTTATTTGATTAAATAAAATTCCCATTTTCCTAAAGTTTATCATTTTCTATTTTTTTTATTCTAGACGTAAACTCTCTGTTTTTCAGAATTGCTAATTTTTTCATATTTTTGTTTCAAAACTAAATTCATCCTTTTCCAGAATTTATAAACGTATAATAATTAAATCCCTTATATTCTAGAATTCGAATTTTTATTCTCATTTCAAAATTAAATCCCCTTTTTCAGAATTTATTTTTCTTAGCTATTTCCTTTTAAAATTATATTCCTCCTTTCCCATAGCTTATAATTTTTTTATTTCGATTTTAAAATTAAATTCGTCCTTTTCTGCTTTTATAATTGCTTATACCTTTTATTTTAAAGTTATAGATCCGAATTTCCAAAATTTATAATTTTTACTTATTTAAATTTTCAAACTAAATCCCCCTTTTCTATAATTTATAATTTTTTGTTATTTTCAGAATTTATAATTTTGCAAATTAATTTTTGAAACTAAAATAATTCTTTTCCAGAATTCATATTTTTAATTTTAGAATTGCTTTATCTCCATTTAAAAATAAAATTATCCTTTTCCAGAATTTATAATTTTTCCAATCTGCTTTATAAAATTGAATTAACCTTTTTGTGGAATTTCCTATTTTTTCTTATTTTTTTTTCCAAATTAAATTCCCCTTTTCAGGTATTTAGAATTATTTTATTTCGATTTTTAAATTAAATTCCTCCTCCCCATTTTTAGTTATTTTCGTTTCAAAATTAAACTACTTGTTTTCCAGGATTTATAAATTCAATTACTTCCATTTTTAAATTAAATTCAACCTATTACAGAATTTACAATATTTGTAATTTTTTTAAAAACTTAATTAAAGTTAAATTATTTTGTTATTCCCGTTTTAAATTTAAGTTCCATGTTTTCCAGAATATATAATTTTTAATTATATATTTTCATACTCGTATAAGAATTATATTCAGTTTTTTCCAGAAATTGTAATTTTCTTGGCTTTAATTTTAAAACCAAATTCCCCGGTTTCCAGAATTTATTATTGTTTTCCATTTTCTTTGAAAAATAATCTAAAAGTTTTTGTTATTTAAATTTCCAGAATTTATAATTTTTGGTTATTTTCCGTGTAGAAATAAATTCCCCCTTTAACAGAATTTTTTTTATTTTTTTTTGTGAAGTTATCTCTACATTAAAATTTAACTCCATTTTTTCCAGAATTTATAATTTTAGGAGATCGTTTTAAAAATAATTCCTCCTTTCCAGATTTTATAATTTTTATTTATTTTTAGTTGAAAACTAAATTTCCGTTTCCAGAATTCGTTATATTTTTAAATATTCATTTTCAAATGAATTGCTCCTTTTCTAGAATCTATAATTTTTGGTTATTTTTCTTTAAAATTAAATCTGCTTTTCTCCAGAATTTATGTTTTTTTTTAAGTTTAGTTTTAAAAATAAATTTCCCCTTTTCTAGATTTTATAATTTTTTGATATTTCTGGTTTAAAATTAAATTCCCCCTTAACCAGAACTTATGCTAATTATTTTTGTTTTAATTAAATCCCCCTTGGCCTAAAATTTATAATTTGATATTTTATTTTATAAACCCCAGGATTTTAAATTTTTACTTATTTTTATTTCAAAACTAATTTCCTCCTTTTATAATTTATAATTTTTCGATATTTTCGTTTTAAAGGTAAATTTCTCTTTACCAGAATTTATAATTTTTGGATTTTTTTAAATTTAATTAACCCTTTTCCAGACTTCATAATTTTTAGTTATTTTCATTTTAAAATTAAATTCCTCGTATTCTAGAATTTATAATTTTTTGATATTCTGGTTTTAATATTAAATTTCCCCTATTTCAGAAATTATGTTGTTTATTTTTTTTAATTGATTATTTAAATTCCCATTTTCCTAAAGTTTATCATTTTTTATTATTTTTATTCTAGACTTAAACTCGTTTTTCAGAATTTCCAATTTTTTCATATTTTTGTTTTAAAACTAAATTCCTCATTTTCCAGAATTTATAACCGTATAATAATTCAATCCCTTATTTCCTAGAATTCGAATTGCTATTCTCATTTCACAATTAAATCCCCCATTTTTCAGAATTTATTTTTGTTACCTATTTCTTTTTAAAATTATATTCCTCCTTTTCCATAGTTTATAATTTTTTTATTTCCATTTTAAAATTAAATTCGTCCTTTTCTGCTTCTATGATTGCTTGTACCTTTTATTTCAAAGTTATACATCCGAATTTCCAAAATTTATAATTTTTACTTATTTTAATTTTCAAACTAAATCCTTCTGTTCCATAATTTATAACTTTTTGCTATTTTCGTTTTAAAGATAAATTACCCCAGAATTTATAATTTTGCAAATTTATTTTTGAAATTAAATTAATCCTTTTCCAGAATTCATATTTTTAATTTTAAAATTAAATTCCTCTTTTGAGGAATTTAGAATTGCTTTATTTCAATTTTAAAATAAAATTATCCTTTTCCGGAATTTATAATTTTTCCAATCTGCTTTTTCTAATTGAATTAACCTTTTTGTAGTATTCCCAATTTTTTCTTATTTTTATTTTTCCCTTTTGGGGATTTTAGAATTATTTTATTTCGATTTTTAAATTAAATTCCTCCTCCCCTTGAATTTACAATTTCTAGTTACTTTCGTTTCAAAATTAAACTCCTTGTTTTTCAGAATTTATAAGTTCAATTACTTCCATTTTAAATTAAATTCAACCTATTACAGAATTTATAATATTTGTAAATTTTTTAAAAACTAAATTAAAGTTAAATTATTTTGTTATTCCCGTTTCAAATTTAAATTCCCCTCGTATAAGAATTATATTCAGTTATATTCAGTTTTTTCCAGAAATTATAATTTTCTTAGCTTTAATTTTAAAACCAAATTCCCCGGTTTCCAGAACTTATTACTGTTTTCCATTTTCTTTTGAAAATAAATTTCTAAAATTATTTGTTTTTTAAATTTACAGAATTGAAAATTTTTAATTTTTGGTTATTTCCCTTTACAAGAATTTTTTTGTTTTTTTCTGTTAAATAAAGTTACGTTATCTCTACTTTAAAATTTAGCTTTATTTTTTCTGAATTTATACATTTATAATTTTTCAGATTTTATAATTTTTATTTATTTTTATTTTAAAACTAAATTCTCATTTCCAGAATTCGTTATATTTTTCAATTTTCTTTTTCAAATTAAATTGTCCCTTGTCTAGAATTTATAAATTTTTTTAATTTTTCTTTTAAAATTAAATCCGTTTTTCCAGAATTTATGTTTTTTTTTTAATTTTAATTTTTAAAATAAATTTCCGCTTTTCTAGATTTTATAATTTTTTGATATTTCTGGTTTAAAATTAAATTCCCCCTTTACCAGAATTTATGTTAATTATTTTTGTTTTAATTAAATCCCCGTTGGCCTAAAATTTATAATTTTATATATTATTATATTTATATGTTATTTCTATTTTAAAATTAAACCCTAGGAATTTATAATTTTTACTTATTTTCATTTTAAAGCTGAATTCCTTCTTTTCCATGATTTATAATTTTTTGTTATTTTCGTTTTAAAGGTAAATTACTCTTTATCAAAATTTATAATTTTTGGATTTTTGTTTTAAAATTAAATTCCCCCTTTTCCAGAATAACCGTATAAAAATTAAATCCCTTCTTTTCTAGAATTCGAATTAATATTCTCATTTCAAAATTAAATCCCCCTTTTTCAGAATTTATTTTTCTTAGCTATTTCCTTTTAAAATTATATTCCTCCTTTCCCATAGTTTATAATTTTTTTAATTCGATTTTAAAATTAAATTCGTCCTTTTCTGCTTTTATAATTGCTTATACGTTTTATTTTAAAGTTATAGATCCGAATTTCCAAAATTTATAATTTTTACTTATTTAAATTTTCAAACTAAATCCCCCTTTTCTATAATTTATAATTTTTTGTTATTTTCGTTTTAAAGGTAAATTACCCCAGAATTTATAATTTTGCAAATTTATTTTTGAAATTAAATTAATCCTTTTCCAGAACTCAAGTTTTTAATTTTAAAATTAAATTCCTCTTTTGGAGGAATTTAGAATTGTTTTATTTCCATTTTAAAATAAAATTATCCTTTTCCAGAATTTATAATTTTTCCAATATTCCTCTTAAAATTGAATTAACCTTTTTGTAGAATTCCCAATTTTTTCTTATTTTTATTTTCAAATTAAATTCCTCCTCCCCTTGAATTTAAAATTTTTAGTTATTTTCTTTTCAAAATTAAACTCGCTGTTTTCCAGGATTAATAAATTCAGTTAGTTCCATTTTTAAATTAAATTCAACCTATTTCAGAATTTATAATATTTGTAATTTTTTGAAAAACTTAATTAAAGTTAAATTATTTTTTTATTCCCTTTTCAAATTTAAATTCCCTTTTTTCCAGAATTTATAATTTTTAATTATATATTTTCATATAAGAATTATATTTCCGTTTTTCCAGAAATTATAATTTTTTTGTCTTTTATTTTAAAACCAAATTCCCCGGTTTCCAGAATTTATTACTGATTTCTATTTTATTTTGAAAATAAATTTCTAAAATTTTATGTTATTTATAGAATTTATAATTTTTGGTTATTTTCCATGTAGAGATAAATTCCCCCTTTACCAGAATTTTTTTTATTTATTTTTTGTGAAGTTATCTCTACTTTAAAATTTAACTCCATCTTTTCCAGAATTTATAATTTTAGGAGATCGTTTTAAAAATAATTCCTCCTTTCCAGATTTTATAATTTTTATTTATTTTTAGTTTAAAACTAAATTTCCGTTTCCAGAATTCGTTTTTTTTTTGAAATTTTCATTTTCAAATTGAATTGCCCATTTTCTAGAATCTATAATTTTTTGTTATTTTTCTTTAAATTAAATCCCCTTTTCTCCAGAATTTTTTTTTTTTTTAATTTTAATTTTAAAAATAAATTTCCCGTTTTCTAGATTTTATAATTTTTTGATATTTCTGGTTTAAAATTAAATTCCCCCTTAACCAGAATTTATGCTAATTATTTTTGTTTTAATTAAATCCCCCTTGGCCTAAAATTCATATTTTTTATTTTAAAATTAAACTCCATGAATTTATAATTTATACTTTTTTCATTTTGAAACTGAATTCCTCCTTTTCCATAATTTATGATTTTTTGTTATTTTCGTTTTAAAAGTAAATTACTCTTTACCAGAATTAATAATTTTTGGATTTTTTTTTTTAATTGAATTATCCCTTTTCCAGACTTGATCATTTTTAGTTATTTTCATTTCAAAATTGAATTCCTCCTATTCTACAGTTTATAATTTTTTGATATTTTCATTTTAAAATTAAATTCCTCCTATTCTAGAATTTATAATTTTTTGATATTCTGGTTTTAATATTAAATTCCTCCTGTTTCAGAAATCGAATTGTTATTCTCATTTCAAAATTAAAAAGAGGTTTTTCAGAATTTATTTTTCTTAGCTATTTTCTTTTAAAATTATAATCAAGGGGGATTCCATAGTTTGTATTTTTTTTAAATTTGCCCTTTTCCCCTTTTATAATTGTTTATACCTTTTATACATCCTAATTTCCAAATTTTATAATTTTTACTTATTCTCATTTTTAAACTCCCCCGCCCCCCCCCCCCCTTTTCCATAATTTATAATTTTACAGGTTTTTGTTATTTTCGTTTTAAAAGTTCATTTCCAGAATTGATTTTTTTTGTTATTTTTCTCTTAAAAATAAATTCCCGTTTTCCAGAAATTATTAATATTATTCTTTTTAATAAATCTCCAGTTTTAAATTTTTAGTAATTTTCACTTCAAAATTAAACTCCTAATTTTACTTCGGTCTAAAAAGACCGAAGGATTGAAATCCTGTCAAAAATGACGAAAAATTTGGTTGGTCCAAAACCACTTTTCTCGACGTTTTGAAAGTCCCTGAGTCTGAAAATGCAAAAAAAAAAAAATGTCCGTCCGTCTGTCTTTTCGTCTGGATGTCTGGATGTCTGGATGTCTGGATGTCTGGATGTCTGGACCCATGGTATCTCGATAACGGCTTGTCCGATTTGAATTTTTTTTTCGCCAATCTGTTTCTATGGTCAAGGCGGAGATTTGAAAAGCTTTTGGAGACTGTACGTCAAGGGGGTGGGGTACCTGCCATACGAATTGACCCAAAATAACTGCTTTTATAAATATTTACGATTTTTTTATATATGCTTATTTGATTATTGAATTGGGCATTGAATTTGGCATTGAATTGGGCATTGATTTGAAGATTAAATTAGGGGTCAATTTGCGCGTTGAGTTGAAGTTGAGTTGGAGTTGAGTTGGGGTTGGATTTGGATGTGGTGAATAGTTAACAAATTTTTTATATGATGGAACTTGCCTATTTATCAACCGATTACGATGAAATTCGACATTTGTATTGGAAATGGGATTCTAAAATGATTTATGGATGAAGTTCTGGGATTTTAAAACGATTTCTGGCTGAAGTTCTGTAATATGGCCAAGTATGATGGAACTTGCCCATTTCTCAACCGATTACGTTGAAATTCGACATTTGTGTTTGAAATGGGATTCTAAAATGATTTACGGATGAAGTTATGGGATTTTAAAACGATTTCTGGATGAAGTTCTGGAATATGGCCAAGTATGATGGAACTTGTCTATTTATCAATCGATTATTATGAAATTTAATATGTGTGTTAGAAATGGGATTCTAAAATGAGTTTTGGATGAAGTTCTGGAATATGGCCAAGTAGGATGGAACTTGCCCATTTCTCAACCGATTGCGATGAAATTCGACATTTGTATTGAAAATGGGATTCTAAAATGATTTATGGATGAAGATCTGGGATTTTAAAACGATTTCTGGATGAAGTTCTGGAATATGGCCAAGTATGATGGAACTTGCCCATTTCTCAACCGATTACGATGAAATTCGACATTTGTGTTGGAAATGGGATTCTAAAATGATTTACGGATGAAGTTCTGGGATTTTAAAACGATTTCTGGATGAAGTTCTGGAATATGGCCAAGTATGATGGAACTTGTCTATTTATCAATCGATTATTATGAAATTTAATATGTGTGTTAGAAATGGGATTCTAAAATGAGTTTTGGATGAAGTTATGGAATATGGCCAAGTAGGATGGAACTTGCCCATTTCTCAACCGATTACGATGAAATTCGACATTTTTATTGGAAATGGGATTCTAACATGATTTATGAATGAAGTTCTGGAATTTTAAAACGATTTATGGATGAAGTTCTGGAATATGACTAAGTATGATGGAACTTGTCTATTTATCAACCGATTATTATGAAATTTGATTTGTGTGTTAGAGATGGGATTCTAAAATGAGTTTTGGATGAGGTTCTGGAATATGGCAAAGTATGATGGAACTTGCTCATTTCTCAACCGATTACGACGAAATTCGACATTTGTATTAGAAATGGGATTCTAAAATGAGTTTTGGATGAAGTTCTGAGATTTTAAAACGATTTCTGGATGAAGTTCTGGAATATAGCCAAGTATGATGGAACTTGTCTATTTCTCAACCGATTATTATGAAATTTGATTTGTGTGTTGGAAATGGAAATATTTGATATGTGTGGAATATGGCCAAGTAGGATGGAACTTGACTATGCCTTAACCGCGGGTATCATTGTGTTAGACATGTGCGTTGTAAATGGGATTCTAAAATGAGTTTTCGGATAAATTTCTGGAATATTGTCAGTTAAACGGTTAGAAGTATCAGTATAATTTGTTATACTACTTTCGGTATAAAATTCTAGAATACGATTTTTCGTTTTAAATTGGATGCCTGTACCCATGTTGAAGCTTTTGACCTGTTTGGCTGTTGTTGTATAAGTAAATATATATTGGTTAAAATAGAAATCAATAATGTCAAAACAGTCACACCAACTTTATGATATTATTGAAGATACCAAAGACCGAAGTTCTGATCACCTCGTGAGGTTTCAGCCCTTTATATTTTTATATTTCTGTTTTAAAATAAAATTCCCCATTTTCCAGAATTAATTATATTTTCCGATTTTCTTCCCTTTCCGTCCCTCTTCCATAACTTATAAGTTATGTTTATAATTTATGAGTTTAAGAATTTATTTTTTTTAATAATTAGATCTCGATTTTTCTTAATTTCATTTTTAATTATTTTTATTTTAAAATGTGACTCCCTTTTTCCAGGATTTATAATTGTTTGCATTTTCGCTAAAATATTAAATTTCCTCTTTTCCAAATTTTTGTATTGTTTTTATTTTCATTTTAAGATATATTTTGCCCTATTCCCCTTAAATAATTGTTAAACCTTCTATGTTAAAGTTAAACACCCTACATTTCCAATTTAATTTTTGGGTACTTATTTTCATTTTAAAAGAGAATTCCCATTTTCCATAATTTAAATTTTTTTGTTATTGTCGTTGAGTAAATTTCCAGGATTTAAAATTGTTGGTTATTTTAAAATAAATCTCCGTTTTTAATTTTTTACCTATTTTCACTTTAAAATTAAACTCTCTCTCTCTTCAGAATATAATTTTTTGACATGTTTGTTTAAAAATTAAATTCTCTCTTTTCCAGATTTCGTAGATTTAATTTATTTTAATTTTAAAACTAAATTCCACAGTTTCCAGAATTCATTATACATATGTTTCCATTGTCTTTTTTAAATTAAATTGCCTCTTTTCCAGAATTTAAGTTTGTATTTTTATTTTAAAATTAAATTCCGCCTTTTCCAGATTTTATAATTTTAGGTTATTTTCGTTTTAAAATTAAATTTCCCATTTTCTAGAATTTTTAATTTTACTTTAATTTCTTTACCCCGTCAACGTTACCCCTTTAGCTTGCTGATGATGCCATGAAGATTATCATTATCATCACAATTACCATCAACATCACCTTCACGATCACAACATGACCATTAGAATCTTCCCTATTACATTATCTTTTCCTTGTCTTCCCATCCAAATCAACATAATCCAGATTATCTTGTATATTGGTGCAACACTAAATTTCATATCATGGCCGAATATTAAATTGTAGATCTACACCCACATATAATCCATTTTTCTGATTTGTAAATTTCTCGTGGCCTATGAATTCTACTCGGATATTGACTCGTAGCGCTTTACTCCGTTAACCAAACCATTTATGATAAACATCAAAAATTGGGTGGCGGTCGTTTTAAACGACGGAATTCACGAGGTGTTCTACTGCGTGCTGATGAAACATGCACAAAGTAAATATTACATATACAGAGGCGTTTCGTTATAAATAAATATTTACACACAAATGTCAAAATAAGTTAATTTTTATAAAAATAGATGGTCTTTATTACAATAAACATTATTCCTATTAACAAACATTATTCCTATTACGAGTTCAAATATATTTTAGCAAATACAAGAGTTATTTTCAGATATTTTGTAAGATATTTTTGACCCAAGAACCAAACC